>CAMXCT020002168.1:603269-628269 GCA_947184155.2 Cladocopium goreaui
GCCAGGTGGAAAGTACTTCAAGTACTTTCCATCCCTTGGGGTCTCCCGGGTCTCCCCGCCACGTGCAAGTCAAACAAGAGATGAGGTTCTAGGAGGAATACCAAATAGTAGCCTGGGCACTCAAATTGTGATTAAAACAGGGAGAGTGTGCTGGGAGCAACAGGGATTATCAATGATCATAGAAATGACAATAATCATCAGTAACCTTATTCTTAGTATCCGTCAGTAATGATAATGATGAGCAATAAGGATCCGGAGCAATGATTAGTAATAGTGATATCAATAATAATTTGGGGCTGTTTTGTGAATGACAATGGTAAAAAAAAAAACTGACCTTACTGATTGCCGCCGGATTTATTTCAATCCTTCAAGGCACCATCAAATATGTTCACCGGCTGATATCGAATCAACGAGTTCCGACGTGGCGACTCACCAACCAAGAAGGCGATTTTTTACCTCCAAGAGTTGGGGTTAACCCATCAAAAATTCCAGTTGGGAAGCTCCCAAGGCGATGTAAGTCGTCACCATGCTGGGTCTGAGGATATCCCATACATAAATATGTTAGTGAAAAAAACATGGCTATTTAGCTCCTGCGATGCCTGGCACCCCCAAGTAGCCAACTCAAAAACTCACAAGGCTCCACCAAACGCAAACACACCGTTCGATATTGGTGGAACATCTGCAACATTCGATTTGGATTGCCGGGATCGGCATGAAATTCACTTCCTTGGTTGGTGAAACCATCAAAAGTCGACAACATCTAACATCTGGACTGGCTCTAGCTCAGAAATAGAGCTACCTACGGACCCACACAATTGGTCATGCTTAGTGTTTACCCATCCATTTTGATATATGTTGATGGTGTATGTTTGTATCTTGAGCCATTCGTACTTGGTATGTTAGAATGCACCACATCTCAAACCATGGTTTTATATGGTGTCATTAATTAAAGGCCATTAATACATAAATATCCCACTTGGTATATGGATAAATGTCACTAAACCATGGTTTTGTCACTTATCTCCCGATCTTAGTCTTGGTCCAACCCTCCTTTTTGGATCCTTTTGTACCATCCCATATGCCATCTCTCAGCAAGGCGTGCCAATCGTAGCCCAGGGACCGCCACAGAGCCCAAAGACCAGGCGACAGCCGAGCGGAGTGTTCTCCTTCGGAGGGTCCGCGAGAATTGGGTCCAAAACTATCTACAAATGGAGATTTCCTACAATGGGGGTACCCCCAAATCATCCAAGTCATTAGACAATTTTAGTATCTAAACCATATGTTTTTTTTGCGGATCCCCCATTTTGAGAAACCCATAAAGTAAATGAGAGAAGTTGCAATCATGGGGAGTGGATTATAGTAATGGGATATGATCATTATATTGTTTATAATGATTATAGATATACTTTATTTCACATGGACAAATCATTTACAGAGGGGTGATAAGTGTGATTCTGAATGGGAAAATCTTTTATAAATGGTCTATAAACTTGATTTCAGATGGGAAAATCATCTATAATCTCTATATATATATACATACAATGTTGTCAATGTGTACTTTAAAAAAATAATCTAGAAAGTGGGATTGAAATCTGCCTATTTCAGTTCAGGAAGAATTGAGCAAGTTCTTTTCGCAAACTTATCATCCGATGCTGATTTGCTGATAGGTTTTCCAAAGGTGGGTCAGTCAATCCCGCAATCCCCAATAATCATCAATAAACGATCAATCGAAGCGTATGGCCACAATCCAGCCAGTTCACCAACGAAAACTTGGTAGTAGGGATGCTACAACCCAACCTGGTACGAAAAATGGGGGGATGTGTCAGCAACAAATGGGATGTTTCATTAGCCCATGATGTTAAGCATTGAAACAAGGGACCAATGATCTTCATTCATCACGGGAACCAACCATAGATGCTAATATGGTATCTATATGATCGATAGATATGTAGATATAGGTATACATGCGTATCTGTATACAATAATTATACTGGTTGGTGGTTTCAACCCCTCTGAAAAATATTACACTTTATCACACTTTATCGGTCGGCCGCAGGGTGGTATTCACGACCCTGCTGCTCATCTCTCCACGCCTCACCGCTCCACTTGTGGGTTAAATGCCGCCACGTCTTGTGACGTCACCAACTGCCTCCCTGCAATGCGCAGAATGACCTCGTCAAGTTCCTTCAGCCTTGTGGGGGAGTAGCGCAATTTATAACACACCAACCACCTAGAAATAGCACTTGAACTAGGACGTGTCAGTTTCTGAACAACAGAAACCTCATTGGCTTTCAAAACTCCTTTCCACAATGAAAGAAAATGCTTGGTCCTCTCACCCCAAGGTCGCTTGGCAGCCTGGGGAGCCAAAAGTTCAGTATCGAACCAACGTTTTTTCCCCACCTGCCAGGTGAGGGTTGTTAGATTTTATGTCAGTTGCCTCCTCGTCCTCCTCCTTCTCCTCCTTCTCCTCCTCCTCCTTCTCCTCCTCCTCCTCCGCCTCCTCCTGCCTCGTCCTCGTCGTCCTCGTCGTCCTCGTCGTCCTCGTCGTCCTCGTCGTCCTCGTCGTCCTCGTCGTCCTCGTCCAACTGCGACCCGCGATCCACAGTGTTCTCTGCCGGACCTCAACCACGCCCATCCACGCCCAGTGTTCCCTGCCGGACCTCAACCACGACCAGCCACGCCCAGTGTTCCCTGCCGGACCTCAACCACGACCAGCCACGCCCAGTGTTCCCTGCCGGACCTCAACCACGACCATCCACGCCCAGTGTTCCCTGCCGGACCTCAACCGCGAGTATCCACGCCAAGTGTTCCCCGCCGGACCTCATGTAGGAAGATATGGGACAAAGAATGTGCAGAAGAAAGTTAGAAAGAATGTCAGAAAGAATGTCAGAAGATATGCCAGAAGATATGCCAGATAGAATGACAAATAGAATGCCAGATAGAATGCCAGAAGATATGTCAGAAGATATGCCAGATAGAATGCCAGATAGAATGCCAGATAATATGCCAGAAGATATGCCAGATAGAATGCCAGATAGAATGCCAGAAGATTTGCCAGATAGAATGCCAGAAAATATGCCAGAAGATATGCCAGATAGATATGCCAGATAGATATGCCAGATAGAATGCCAGAAGATATGTCAGATAGAGTGCCAGAAGATATGCCAGATAGAATGGCAGAAGATTTGCCAGATAGAATGCCAGAAGATTTGCCAGAAGATATGCCAGAACATATGCCAGAAGATATGCCAGATAGAATGCCAAATAGAATGTCAGAAGATATGTCAGATAGAATGCCAGAAGATTTGCCAGTAAGAAAATGTATAAATGTCATGGTGGGGATCACACGAAGTAAAGTAATTGTAAATCCATGGGCCAAAATGGCCGGTACAGAGGAAGAAATCTAAGTGCAGCTGCAACCCCGAAACGAAAACTAAGGGCCCACTACCACCCAGAACTTCCCTACTGACTGCACTCCACCATTCTTTCAGCTTGGTCGTGTTCAGGGGCCCCTTGCGAGCGACCATGCGCACTGGCACTGTCCACTGTTGCGGTACCACTGTCACCTGTTCCACTAAGTTCGGAGCTGTCTCCTCCACCGTGGGAGTGTCTGGTTTTTGTTCCATGACTGTCTGTCTAGCTTGTTGCAGCAAATTCCGCAGGATGGCTCGATGCAGACCACGATGCCACACCAGCGCTGTCTCCAGTGCTCGACGATCATGCCAAAAAGCCTCAGACCTACGGTTGTTAGCTGCATTTGCCGCTTCATCCACAAGGTGGTTATGCCAATAAGCCCATGCTTCTAAGGGATCTTGAGCACCCCCAACTGCACAATGCGACACCACCTTGACAATCTTAATGACTCCACCCTCCCAGTCAGCCAAAACATCGGAGATCTGCAGCCAAAGATCGGTGTGCGCTCGATTGCGCCGCAAGGGCTGTCCACTCTGAAGACGTCGGAAACCTCGCACAACCCCTAGGCAATCAGACCAGAGCCGCACAGAAAAGCCACTACTTCTTGCCCATCTCAAAGCATGCACCAATGCCGTGAGTTCAGCTCGGAAAGCAGATTGCACCAAACCCCTAACATGTCCAGCTAGGATTAAATCATGCCGTAAATCACCAGGACCTCCAATAGCCCGGGTGACGGCCCATGCAGCGTAGCGGAGTTTGGGATCCGCAGGACAAGCTGCTGTGCCATCAACAAACAAATCAATCCATTCATTTGGCTTACCATGTTTAGACGGGACGAGAGAGACACGACACGGATCAGGTGGATCCAGCAAATGACCGACATAGACCTCCCACTCTGGCAAAATGACAGGCCAACCACATGGACAGACAAACACAACGGCAATTGTGGAATGGCAGACAGCTGGTCTGGGGTAAGATGGCGACGACAGGAAGCAAAATGGGGGCAAATCCAAGCTCTGTGATAAAAACCATCTCTGTCTGAGCACCACGGACATTGATTGGTAACATCATGCTGAAACTTGGCTCTACCATTATTGACATACAAGGTCCCATCCAAGTGACAACGCAAGAAGGCAAGGTCACCCGGGCCATATTGCCCCAGTGCAGCATGCAACTCAAACAGATCAACAGTGTTGATACCATGCATCGTGGTACGATGACCGACCTCTCGTTCCAAAACCACTCCCCAGGACAAAGTAAACCGCACCAGAAGTTCCTCAAATCCAAGGGACACCAAGTTGAACGAACCAAATGCATCTTGAATCAAGCCATTCCCACCGATTGTCCATCCTAAGCTTCGAAGGCGATTCACCAAAACTGCAGTTGGGCCGTTTCGTGGCAAGTCCAAGGGAACGGTGCCATACAAGGCCAACATGGCTTCAAGCTGGTCAAAACCCCCCAACTCCCGCGCATCGCGAATTGTCTGCATGATGGCCCTGGCTTCTGGATCACCCAGCAGGTGCTGGATGATCAAGTGGAGTGCCGGGTTGGCACCTTTCTTGTTACTCCGCAAACCTTTCATGGCACCCGACCTGAGCTTCTTAAAGTGGCACCCCCCAACATGGACAACGGAGCACCCGTGCAAAGCTTTTGGCCATCCCATCATACGCAAGGCTGTGTGTTTAAACCTGTAAGGTGACAGGCTAGCACGCAATTTCATCCAAACTGCTGGCAAAGTGGCTAAGCGCTGTTGCAAAACTGAGTTCCAGCAATGGCGTGTGAAGTTCTGATGAGCTCCCAAATTTCGTGCAACATGCGCAACCTGGACAACTCCCTGGCGGAACACTGCCCGTGCATCAGCGTGGGTGCTCCAAACTCTGGTTTTACCCATGTCCATGGTCAAGTCCAAGCATTCAGTGAAGCGCAAGAGGGAAGTCCACAAGACATCAAATTGCTGGTCAGAGCGAAACAGAATGCCCCAATCATCAATGAAAGCCTGAAGTGTAGGAGGCACCTCCACTTGTTGAAGCCACAAATCCAACAACCAGTCCAAGATAACCATTCCAAAGACGCTCAAGGCGCAACCCTCAGGAAGTCCCGTACAGGAATACAACGGAGCACCAACTGAACCCCTTACACGGAAATGCCTAGCTTGGCCAGAAACAAAGGCAGCCCACGCACGCAAGACAGGAACTGGGAAACCCAAACGATGCAAAGCAGTCCACATCGGCATTCTTGGAATAGCAGTGAAACACTTTCGGATGTCCACCAAAACCCCATGCAACGGGAGGCCATCCATGTATGCACGCTCAAGTTCTTGGGCAACGGAGTGCCAAATGGTTTTGGCCTGCCTGGCTGGCAGCCCTCCTTGCACACTGTCAGGAACCACTTGGCTCAAGCTTTGCAGGGCTTCACCAGCCCGTTCGGATGACCAGATCCGGTAGCCCAAAGAGTACACTGTCACAGGCCTGAATTGGTCGACGGCCTGGGCATCTGGCTGCTTGGCTAGGCTAGTTACGAACCCTCGGGCAAGTTGGATTGGCCACGACGAACCATTTTCCACTTTCTCAAACAGGCAAGTAAAGGCACGACAACCCGAAATTGGCAGGGCCGCCAGGTCTGGTTGGGCAACACCATCAGGGCCTTTAGCTGCCCACTTCTTTTTGCGCGCCACCGCTTTGCTAAAACGCTCTGGGGTCCAAGGCTCGTGTTTCCACTGAATCGGCCTCAGATGCTGCTCTATGAAAGCACTTATCTGATCCCATTGGCCCTCTGCAACATGCTGGATTTTGTTCCACCGCGGCTCCCAAACTTCCCTGAACTTGGCCAAGATGGCCTCATCCGTCAGCACTGCTTGCTCTTGGGTAATAGCCATGCCCGGCTGCAAACCTGAGACATCTTCAACCCAGAGCTGATCTGCCTCATGATGCAAAACTTGCAAGACCTTGCCCTGAGCCACTACAGGAACCCCTGGAATCAACTGGATCGGTGTCGTTAGAACCACAGACTGTTCATCCTCACGCACCTCTTCTACCCCGGCTTCCACTCGGTCAATGAGTGTGTCTGCTTGAGGCAAAGGATCAGCACGGCAATCCTGAAAGACAAAATTGAGTGAACTCTCCCTGCGTCGTTTGGCAAAACTATATCTGGAGTGTGCAAGTTGTGCTTCATACTTGCGAACAAATCCATTGAAACTGTCAAACATGACTGCCAGGACATCCGACGGCGGACAACTCAAAGGCAAACCTTGGCTGCATTGCGGTGCAAGTTGCTGCTCTGCCCACCAAGCTACAAATCCAAGTCCAAAGCCCGGGGCATGACGAACTGCACGCCATGTGTCCTCCATCTTAAGTTCAGCCTGGTAGGAGATTGTGGCCCTGGCACTTTGCTGTTTCAATGCCTGGAGCCTACGGAGCTGCTTGAAGTATCGTGCATGCTGAAGACTCACCCCAAAAAACCCTGTAGCAACCTCCCCATGCCTGTTTTTCTTCCCTGGGGCCAAGTAAGCCGGTTTTGCACGTGCACGCAAGGTCTGGCCCCTCCCACACTGGCGCTTGGAAACCACCCTCCCATGACAGGCATGCCAAACTACGGCTTGAGTTTCCAACTGCCTCCACAAATCAGCATAAGCCAAGGAAAGATCTGGTTCTGCCGACAAAGACACCTCCCCAAAAGACCCCCTTGGCCAACACATAGGACTAGGTTGAAACCAAGACATGGCCACTGGCAACGAACCTACGGGTCGGAAAGTGGCCAGTACAGCTGCATGATCAGCCCAGAAGTCAGGACAGACCTGAACTGCTTGGAGGAGTGCCAACAACTCGGGTGAAAGCCACATTTGGTCAATGCATTTAGCACCCCGCCCAGTACTTTGAACACTCTGACCCCACCGATGTGCCGCATACTCCTGAACCTCACGGAACCCAAGCTCCTGCAAACGCCTAAGCTGAGGCAACTCATGGCTGGCATAGTTGAAGTCCCCAGCTATGACACGTGGACCTATCCCCTGGACTGCAACACGGTCGATAAGCTCCGAGAGCATGCTTTCAGTTTGAAACTTCGCCTGCTTATGACTAGCGTTACAAGGAAGTCCATACAGCATTCCAACTGTAACACATACATCCTGCACTGCTACTCCTGCAACCTGCATTCGGGCTAAAGCAAACTGCTCAGCATCAAAATTGTGTGGGATCGCCCTGGCTGGATACTGCGACAACAACAACACCCCGGAATGGTTGCCTGTGACACTTGAACTGCGGGTAGGCCATGCTGCCCCAGGGACAGCATACTTCCAGGGAGCTTGGAGAGCCTTGAGCCCATGACGAAATTTTGTGAACCCATGCTTCGACAGGTGTGTTTCAGCCAGCACCCAAATCTGGCCCTCCATATGTGCTATTTGATCAATCTTGCCATTGAGACCTGACGGATTGCAAAGACCAAACTGCCAGGTTTCCGCTGCAGGTCCTGGATGGGAGGCTTCACCGATACGGAGCATGTGTGAGCAAAGCAAAACTAAACAAAACCAACGCCTCAGTAGAGGGCTTCGCAAAAAGCAGGAACTATCACGGCACAGACCCTTCTGACCGGGAAAAGTCCAAGTCCACCCAGCCGACAGTCCATGCCAAAGCACCTTCAGAATGTTAACCACCAACATGTGAATGCAAAACCAAAAGACAGGCACAATCCACAGTAGGCCAAGCGGCTGACCTCTCTGCAGGGGACCCGCAAAACTGACAAAGGCCAAAAGACTTCCAACAAGCACCATCTGCACTACCACCCAATCATGGCAGGAAGTCCACGCCATGACTGGGCATCGTCACTCCGGCTTATGGCGCTTAGCCAACAAACTTTCAAACTGCGACATCTGTTTGGAGAACATGCCATCAAGCATTTGTTGTTGGTGGCTCACTTGCTGTCTGAACTGCTCCTGAAAGGTGTCCTGAAACACTTGCAACTGCGCAGCTTGAGAATTGATGGCCTGCTCAAAATGAGCACCCTGTTGGTTCAATTGCATCTGCAGCTCTTGAAACTGACTGCCGCTTTCATGTGCCTGTTGTGCTACAGTCTTCTGCAGTTGCACTGTCTGTGCATGGAGATCCGAGACCTGTTTTTCCAATGTATCAATCCGGCTAGACCCTTCATCACTATCCACCTCCATAGACGCCTGCTTTGGGAGTTGTGCCAAGACAGCTGAGACAACCTTTGTCTCCAAGCGAGCTTCCATGTCTTCAGCCGGGTTTCCGATCGAAAAGGCCTGGGCAGGTCTGGGCAGTTTCATTCCTGGCTTGGCCCACGGATCATTGATTTGCAACTCATCAAGGCCTTCTCGCGAAACCTTGGCCATTGTGCCAGGAGCGGCCACCACCTTGGGAACCTCCGGAAGTGCAGCGGAAGGTTCAGTTTCCTTGGTTACTACGATGTCACCATGGGCCATGCTCAGAACCTTGGAAGGTGGAGGCTCCACCGCATGCACTTTAAACATCATTCCCTGTACATGTGGCCCAGCAGAGACCGCTTGGACTGGCCTTGCTGTCCATCCGGATGCTTGCAAAGCGGCTGCAACGGATGCTTTCAAGGTCCCAAAGGGAAAAGGACCTGTGAGGTAGATCTGCTTCTGTCCCTGTGGCAGGTATGTCATACCTGGCCGAATCTTGCTAAACAAAGAAGCTGCATCAGCCGTGCGACATCGAAGACCCAGCTTGGTACCAAGTCGAGCCATTCCACAAACCTCACGCATGGTCTGGCACTGGACTACCAACTGATCCATTGTGGCACGGGGCATCCACACCACCTACACCTGCAAAACCAGAAAATTCCTGCACCACATGTTGAAGGTTGTCTGGGAGGGCGGGATCTTGGCAAAGATGTGCTTCATAGGATGAGCAGTGACATCATGCCATGGTTCTGTAGTCATGTCTCGGTAAACCATCGCCTTCACCACACATGTCGGGACCGTTTGTACTGAGCATTCAGCACTAGCTGGCCTACGTCTCACCGGTACCATACCAAACTGCACCAGAAATCCATCAACCAACAGCGGCTCTGAATTTGCTGCGCACACAAGAGGCACCCGACAAGCTATGACCTCAAGCTCAGTACTGGGCGGATCAGTACCATCAACCAAGAAAAAACCCAAGGCACCAGTCGTTGCCTGCCCTCAGATAAGGCAATGCCAAAGCAGTAGAGGTCAAAACCACGCCACTAACACCACCAGTCCCTGCTGACAAATTGGCCAGAAGCACCTGAGAAAGTGCAACACCGTTGTCACTCTGGAAAATTCCATGATCAACACGCAATGCATGGGGATCAATGCAGGCCACTGGTCGGCCCTTGGAGGAACCTTTCGCCTTCTGTACCTTATGTCGCTTGGTACCAACCTGCTGGTTAGTTCGGCGATCAATGGTTGTTTGCAACTCAGAAGGTTTATATAATGAGCATGAGAGGAGGACGCAATTGATTGCCACTTAAGCTCCTGCCATGGGTTGGTGGCCCCCAAAGCCTGCTGCACCACATCAGCTCCAAGTTGTTGAGTAATGGTCTGCACCCTAGCAGGGACTTCTGATATCTCCACCCCATGTTTCACCAGCAATTCACCCAAAAATCCAGGAGGGGAAAGTCCAAGAGCAGCCAAACGGGGACGCAGACACATCTCAGAAAGGCAAGCACCAAACCGATCTCTGAAGAAGCCAACAGCCAAATCCAACTCAGCCTCCGTACGCACCCGAGCAGAACCCCACAACAGATGCCTCACAAAGTCCAAGGCCAACGCACCACAATGACCTACCGGGGAAAAATCTAAAGCGGCTGAGTGCCAAGGCTGAACCTCTGCTGTACGATGCGCGCCCACAATACTGTTCAGAAAATCCAAACTGGGCACATGAGACTTTTGAACCCCACATGAGAACAACTTGGAAACATGACCATCCAACCGCCAAACCAAAGGGAACCAATGATTATCCAAGGCAACAACCGAAACGACCGTGGCAATCTCACCAAGGGGCTCAATCAACTGTTGCCACGTCCTGCTGTTACTGTCCACTAGGAGCCCTGTGATCAACAAAGGGTCCCAAACCGCCACCTTCTAAGATGCTGAAATCCAAAGAGCAATTCATCATCTCCCCAGATGGGACCTTGTTTAGCCAAAGGTGGTCACTGCATACACATTCCAGTCACTGCTAACAACCGCCTCACCATCCCGACCAGCACACGCAGAAGGAGCTGGCGGCACAGAAAAATCCAGGGCCATACCAGACTCGAGGGGCAAATCCAAGTCCATACCCACTCCAGCCACAGCAACCTGACAGGACGACACCTGTGGCCACTGAACACAGATATGATACCCTTTCAAACCAGGCTCATCCTCGTCAGGGTGTTCAGGTTCTGGCACGGTGAGAGGCACACTAGGCAAGATGGGACAAGGCTACTTCAACTCACACTGAGCCATGACATGCTTTGCATACCCAGTTAGTACCTGCACTGGGTCCAACACTTCAGCCTTGCCAAAAAAGACATCCAAGTGCCTACGGAGGTGACAAAAGATCCACAACGCAGTCAAAGGAGCAACACACTGCCCAATGCCTGCCATGGCCAGTCGCAGGTTTGAACCAAAATCGACATTCATGTCCCCTCCAAGCAGCCCCCACATTTCATCAGGGTGGAGGTAGCGCGCTTCTTCCATTTGTTGATTGCCATGAACCAAGAACTGACCTAGAGGCACCAAAATTCCAAGCAACCCTCGCTGTTGAAGCCGGGATTCACTCAGTGCCTGCCTGCAACCACAAGCACACATGTACAAGGTGGGTGTCTTTGCATCAAGATCAAACCATTGACGTTCCATCCCTCCAGAGGAGTATCGATAATACTTAGCCGGCTCATACAAGTTGAGCTGCAACTGAGTCAAATCCTCTGCACTGCACTTGGCATACACTGGCATGAGGTCACGTGGAACATTGCACAAACCAATTTGCGGCATGGCAGGCAGCTCACAAGGCCCCAAAGCAGGAGCCATCAACAAGGCAAACCAACGGTCACGTCTGGAAACCCATGCATCACTCAAGCGCAAAACTGCCTGGGTAAGGCGGTACCCTGTGGACCTGGCAAAGCTTGTCAACATGGCCTGCACCTGTGCATCTTGCATCATCTGGGAAACACATTCCAGCAGGATGACAACCGATTGCAACAACCAACCCAAGTTCAAGGTTTTTGGCAGTGAACTGGAGCGAGGGTCATCCATACCTCGACCATCCCCCAGTTGGCTGTGTGCATTACATGATACCCCTGCAGCTAACATGCAATAGAAACCACCATGCGAGGCAAGTTCAACCATCGTCTCAGTCGCTCCAACATCATGCACCACAAAAGGGACATGCTGACCATGAAGTTTGGCATACAAGCTCGCCCAGATTCCATTATGATCTACACCGGCCACAGGCTGCATGTTGACATGTGACAAAACGCTGGTGAAGGCACCAAGTCCACAGCACACTTCAACTACCCTCTCCAATGAACCCTGGGGGCTACTGGGAACTGGCAAGACCTGTGTAGTGGCATCGACATGGACTGAGACTGGACTGACCGACACGACCAAGGCATCTAGGATTACCACTAAGGCTGCAAAGGGCAGGGAGCCCCGCACTCGAACTTGCTGAGCTGTGCGTTCAGCTGACTGGACTATGTGATTACATTCAACCCCTTTAAGGTAATGACACACCATACGAGCTACAAAATGGATTCTTTGCCCCAGTTGCAGACTTCCCCAGTCAACCAAACTGCCCATCGCTAAGCCACAGATCGAAACGACCCTCAGGGTGTCAGATTGCACAAGCTCTACCCCCGGAAGGTCCCCTGAGCCAGAACTTCTGAAAAAATTTGTGTATTATTCCCAATATATGGAAAAATAAAAAATGTTCCAAACCACCAACCAGATTATATATATATATATACAATATATAATTACTACAAGAATGTCCCCAAATTGGAACATGGGCTTCCAAGATCACCATTGAAAAAAACCTCTGGCAGTCGGATCCACAATAGCCTCACTTGGGATGATAGTTCCTGAAGCTACAGCTCCCACACCGTTAAAAAAAAAACATAACATCCACAAAGTAATCCTAGTTTTTCAACCAACTTACTATGGGTTCAATCTTCTAGCCATGCCTTTCATCCAGCAATGTGCGGGATGTATGTTTTTTGGGCACCCCTAAAATCTATAAATTGACGCGACTCTCTCAAAAGTTCGACCCATGTCATGCACAGAATGTCACCCCATGTAACAAAAAAACACATGATACATCAATATGTAATTGGGGGACTACCCAGGAAGGAGATCAACTACCGTCCATGATCCCCACAAAACCTGGTGGCCCAGTTACACATACCCAGTTAACCATAAAAACTGGAGTATGAAGGTATGGAACAAAATGCTGGTGCCCTGAGGAACACCAAAAATAGCTGGTAAATGGATGTTGATCTACCCAGACACAGCAGATATGGAAATACGCTATGGGTGTTATTTTGGCCCATGCCCATAGCTTCCCATTCTTACAGTTTCATACAGATTCTGACAGTTGTGGGAGTTGTGGGACCATCAGACTCTGAAAGTTGTGGTACCCTAAGACCATCGTTTTTCCGCCAACAAATGACCAATTTTGAATGATTTTGGCCCCCCCCCATGTTTAGGGAAACCCACATGTCCCCGTGTTCTTAGCATCCCCATAGCAGCCATATCATCACCGCTGCTCACTTTCCTGATCCCAACCCTCTCCAGCAATCCCATCAGCGGGCAGATGGGCGATAGTCCCGTTGGAAGTGGAGTTACGAAGTGGGTCCACTTGATTCGGGAATCCCGAAAAAAGGATTGTCTCAATTGACGGAAGAAAATCAAGAACAGATGGTGTTCTTTAAACTTGACAAAGAAACAGTATAATAATATAAACTTGACAGCAAAAAACAACTGTAGGATAATATTTGATAATAATATGATATAATCATTCGAAAGAGCCCTTCTGCCACCATTTAAGCATGCTGAGATTCTTGCTGGCCCTTTTCATCTTGTGGCCTTACGGAGAACTCTAAGGACTGGAGAATTATTGTGTGTGTGTCTTGGTTGGACAATCCGTTGGAATGTGCTCTATCCATTTTTAACTAATGTGAACTGACCAGTTGTCTTGGTCTTGGATGGGCATGTCCAACATTCCTGCCATTAGAGGTTCGGCAGACTTGCATGGGGCCCATGTCTTGTCACAACTCGAACTTTCTTGGAGCAAAAGGGGGCGACCCATTCGCAGATTGCTCGGTAAATTTCCAGCCGGCAACCGGGATTCCATCCTTGACGAACTGGATCTTAAAAACATATCCACATCTCACAGAAATCCGAAGTGACAAGGGGCCAATCAAATAGAAAGTCCATCTGTCTCTGTTTCATAGTCGAGTTCGCCTCCCAATGACCTGAATGGTCGATACCAGCCACAGAGATTTTTCAGCAACGGGATTCATCCTGACTTGGCTCTGTCCCACTTCCAACGACTGTTGAGGCATCCCTCCAAAATATAGTGGTCAATCAACTGGTTAATCATCAGTCTCCCTATTGAAGGGCCAGAGACTGAAGGCAAAAAAATCCCGATGTTCTGACACACCCAAATCTCATGTCAAGTTGGTGAAACATATTTCAATCATATCCCCATGATGTGCCCAGCAAAAACTCATTAAACCATGAAATACCCATAGCAAATGAATAGATTTTCCAAGCCAGCTGCGGCTCAGCTGCATCCAGGTTTCTGCATCCATGTACATGGCAAAACTTAGAGAATCTATTGACAAAAACCTTGGGAGAAAAATGGACACGGTTTTAAAAGTTATATAAGTTATATAGATACCCTGAAAACAACAGTGAATCGTTTTGACCAAACATTGAATTAAGCCCCCCCCTTTGTCCAACGAAACAAAAAACATCAGAACCAACAGCCGGCAGTTTTCTCACACGCCGCAACGGATATGTGGGTACTTCAGGGTGATCCTCGCGAAAGACAGGAGCCCCAACTATGGGTCCAAAAATGGGGTATGCCTAGCTTGTGGTGCTACTACCATCCTAGATTTTTTTGACATCCATTTCACAATGTTTGGTTATCCATTTCAGCATGCTGCCCGACACCTTTTTTCACATCCGCGCGCTGAGCATTACAAGCCAACGATTTACAAGGCCTCTGTATATCTGTACAGGGATTTGGGCTCGGTTTTGGGGGGGAGGTTTTGCATGGCGGTGGGTTAATGCAGTCAGAAATTCCTTCAGGTTTGGACCAAGAATGTGCTTTGGGGAAAAGCTGATATCAATGAGATCCCATGAAGCTTCACTTACCTAGGGGCAGCAGGTGTGGCAGTAATAGGGTTGCAACGTTGCAACGTGGCTCACACCTTTGGCCGTGGCAGTATCCACTTTTTGGTGTGGCAGCTCACACCTTTGGCCGTGGCAATATCCACTTATTGCTGCCGCTGTATCCACTTTTCGTTGTGGCAGGTCAGGTGTTTTGGTCCATGTGGTGTGTAGCAGGTGCCGCTTTAGGGTTACATTGAAGCCATATCAACTGAGGATCATGCTAGAGCATGCAGCTAAATGTTGGGGATCGCCCTGGCGCATGGGTCTGTCCAAGAACAGCGGATACCCCATTTTCTGGCCATTTTCATAAAATCATGATCAACGATTGGGATATGCAAAAAAAGGGTCTCCTGTTTTCAGACAGTCCCATATCCGGCTAGAGAAACGACCTCGAACTAGTCGCAACTTTTGCGGATGCTGCACGAATTCAAAAGGCCTTCATAATATCTGCTGCTAGTTCAGCAGCAGCTTCCCCTCCACCAGCACAGACATCCTTGGTGCTCAAAGCAGTACATTCTTTGTTAAAGAGTTGACCATGAACATAGGGATTTAACCAATGGATATTGTGGATATCATTGGAAAATCATTTATAAATGGGTGTATGATGGAGATAGATTGGAGTAGTATATTAGCGGTTTCCAAACCAACTGTTTGCCCTAGCAACAAGTAGCTCTAGTTTGACCAAACCTGGAAACTGTCTTGGGACTTTACCATTTCCTCCCATCAAGGATGCCAAAAATGTGGTATCCAACCCATATGCTGAGACAACCCGTATGGCCATCACCAAGGATCAATGCATCATAAGTGAACTGGGAAAATGCAGCTACAAAATACATAAAGATACATGGGTCTTTAACCAAAGAAGTATGTTTCAAAATACATGGATACATGGGTAGGGGTCAAAATCTTAAGACCAAGGGGACCACAGATGTGGAGAATTGTCAATATTGTCCATCCAATTTTTTAAGGACACCCTAAAAATGATGCAGAAATTGTCATATGTCCTGAAACCCCTATGTTTTTTCTCAACATCCACATGTCATATTCAAAACGGGCAAAACCACTCCAGCTCCAGCGTCGAAGACGCAATCCTCCATGCTCTCCTGGAAATTTGGGACCGCTTCCTCTGAGCCCAGGAATTTCACACAAAGCTCTCCAGCGATCTGAGGCGAGTTGGCATCTGGGTGGGCTCAGGAATCATATGATGTGGTTCATACTGAAGGACTGTGTATATGTATATGTTAATGTATATATGTATGTTAAGATATGTGTACATCATCAGTGTACATCTACAAATTATTCATAAATGATGGTTGATCAAAATTCCTTTATCCGGGAACGGCCATTCTTCGCGCGAATAAAAATACTCTTTCGCAAATCTTCGCGAACACCATGTTTAAAATTTCGCGAAACCCATGTTGAGCAACAACCTCTTATGAAGATTCATTCATCATCTGCCATTAATCACACAAAATTATCACTGATAACTTCTTCATAGCCTTGTAAACATGCAGCTAGCATCATGGAACCCCCCTTCTGAGGACAAGTTGTTGCTGATTAGGCAAGTTTTTGCAAGGCTTACTGGGCCACTCCCGTCAAAATGCACTTTGACTTTCGCCCACTCCTTCGCAGAACTTTCGCGGAACTTTCGCGAAAAGACCCTACCCTATCCGCAGGCCCCAGCCATCAGCAGGGGGGCAAAGAAAACACCAGGGGCCTTGGTGTTTGGCTCTCGCAAAGCCTCACTTTTGGAAGCTTGGCTGCTGCATTTGGAGCGTGCTCCTTGAGACTTCCGAAACCAACGTTGGTGCAAGTGCTTCAAGACCATGGTATTTGGCTCACCTTCGGAAGCTTGGCTGCTACCTATGGTACGGTACAAAAAAAAAAAACTGCCGGACCGCGGGCGGCAAGAGGTGGTAGCCCTTAACAAGCTGTAATGATTCATAATATCCAACTTTCGCGAAACTTTCACAAATATGTTTTTCTTTTGCGACCTCGAAAAAAAAAACATTCGCGAGGGTTTCCAACATAACATGCACCGCTTTCGCAATCTAAACTCCTTACAAGGACCTTTAGATCGACTGCCTACGTATATGTCTGGTTCACATTTGAGGGTGACAAAATGGAAACCACAAGTTTGTCAAGATGGTTCTAACCCTTCAAAACCTTCGGGGAAATTACCTACGATAATGAGTTTTAATTGTGATTAAAAGGGGGAATCACCTGCATTGTCCTAGCTCTTCTAACAAACCACCAGCAAAAACGGCTTCCGAGCGTCGGCTCTCTCCGACTCACTGCAGCCCTTGAGAACGGCCGGTCCGTCTTCGTCCGTCTCCTAAAGGCGACAAACAACTGAAGCATGTTTTTCAGAAATGATTCCGATATCACCCAAGAAAACAAGGAAACATAAGGAAACTATGTGCACTTTATTTATGCTAATCCAATTCCATCCAAGACTATCAGGCTGTTCTTGGGAATGTGGAATCTGGCGACCAAATGGGGAATATACTTGTACGCTGCAGAAGTTTGCCCGCAACGAATCCCTCATACAATTTGCCCTGCGTAGGGCCAGCACTTTTTGATTTTGAAACCACAACAAATTTTGGCCCAAAAAACCTAGACCCTACAACCCTAAATCCCGGAAGCTTAAAGTCAACATCACTGCGCAATCCGCCCGTGTTTTCGTTCATCTCCTAGTGACAAATACAAAACTCTGTTTGGGTGATTTGGGTGTAACACGGAACGAACGTCTGGTTTGGCTCGTACATTTTTCAGGAATATGGAGGGTAAGGTTTGCTACACTGGTGATGTCCCAAGGACCAAATTTCCATGACTGGCCTTCAAGTAGACAGACGCGCCTGTGCTGCCACCCAAGGCAACCCAGTCCTTGGATGCCACGGCTGCTATGGGTATCACCAAAGGCGTGCCTTTTGTAGGACATCACCATCTTAGGGTGATATATCTTCGTACAAAAATCTCGGACCAAAAAAATCATGCAATTGCCCTGTAGCTGTCCCTGGTGGTGGATTGACCCCTAGAAAAACACGAAAAAACATGGACGAAACGCAAAAATCCAGGAGTCTTTGTGCAGCAGGAACTCTTGGTCTGTACGCTGATGACTCTGATCAGTTTCCAGTAGGCCGGCCCCACCACCTCTGCGATACTCGCTGTGATGAACGACTCCAAGCTGCCCCTGAACGCGATTGACGTCTTCCTTGGAGAACATCGTCATCTTCATGTTGATATGATAACCTGGTTTGCAGGTGGCATAGAGTTTTCCAATGTTCTTCCAGCCCGTCTGGGTCTTCATCAGAAGTTCCACATGCATCCTCTGACTCTGCGACCGAACCAGCTTGAAGGCAGTCATCCTTGCTTGTTAGTCCTCTTCTAGAATCTGACATTTTTGGGGATAGGCTTTGTATGACGAACTTACAAAGGTTTGCAGCCTCAGAACGGCTGCAGGGTTCCTTCTATGTCGAGGCTTCGATTTTGTTTTTTTTTGGTGCTTTTCACCGGTCCCCCGAGATTGAAACCTGTGACAAAATCACCCGGTTCAGTTCACCAAAAATCTTACTGGTGCTTAGTAGGGAATGGATGGGAATGGGGGAATGGGATTACTATTGATAGTCATTGTGGATCATTCCCTCATTCCCTACTAAGCACAAGTAAGAAATTGGAATTTACCGAAAATTAGTCACCGAGGATCTCATCTCCATCAGAGATGAGCTTTGCTTCGTCCACCATGTGCCAAGAAGTTCCCCCCGGCACTTTGCTTCGCCACCTACAGGGCTGGTTCAATTCCCATCAACATGATATTTTGACCCGATGAAACATGGGCCAAACATGGGATTTATCTTAACCAAACATGGGATGTGTCCTGGGTTCATGGGGATGTTTGATGGGGCATTATGTGTGATAGTCAACCAACTAATTACATGAAATAGGTTTGCTCAAAAATGGGTTGGACAATCCAGTGTATGGCGATGTTCATGTGGAAACTCAAATCAACCGTCCAAATTCGGGGCAAAAAGCAGTTGTGACATGCACCGAAAGAAGACAGGAGACGAGAAGGACGGCATCTGGGACCGCAGGACGTTTGGACCGCCCCATTGAATCTATCAGAAGCACCCCAATAGCTTGCAGCTACCTGGGGCAAATCATTTCGGGCTTACACTGTTATTCCCACAAAAATACCTCATCTTTGACGCGACAAAGGCAAGCCAGTCTGTGAGTCCAAACCAATCTGAAAGGTTGACAGGACACCGGCTACAAATGGACACAATTAAGGCCATAAGATTGGTCACTTTTGGTAAACCGTCCATTTTGAGTGGAAAATTCCAGCTATTTTTTCAAGATCCCAAGCCGCACCTGCAATCTTCAGAGGTCAGTTCCAAGGCGCGACTCCCGTAGCCTTGATGGCCCGATTGGTCCACGAGCAGCAGGCCTTTGGTCCAGGAAGAGTGAGTAGAGTAATGCGCATAGATCTGGAAATCCACTGGAGCCTGTGTCAGGATGTGAGGATTTTTTGGGGAAGAAACAACTGAGGCTCTATTTTTTGGAGAAATGAGGGGGAAAGATCATGGTTCGATGGTTGCGACCCAAAAAAACGTCTCGATTGGCAGATGTGTCATGCCGATTTTGGTCATTTGGAACGGACGGAACGGATTTGAGATGATCCATGGAAGCTCGGAATCAAGTCTGATCTTCTTCCAACCACCATCCAATTGAGAACCTATTTGTGGCTAAAATCTGCCACCAGCCACGAAGGTTAAGCCAGATTCGGTTGAGGAACTTTCTTCCACATGTTCCCGCAGAGGGCTTCGGCATCGACACCGCTGAAACGCCAGAACGAGAAGCTGCCTTGCAGGACGAATTCCTGCGTTTTCATATGCTACAGCTTTAGAATGTGGATGTATAGCATTAGCAACATTCCAGGTATGTAAACTATTCCTATACCATCTGGGTATGTAACCTGAGATGACTACATCTGCATACTTGGATGTGAGTTCAAGTGAGTAGTAGGTAATAGCCAGCCTTTCCGTGATCCAATTGCATGTGTCATATCCCCAGCTAGACATGGAATGTCCCCAGCGATATACAGCACGCGTTGTATCCCACTGGGTCTTGCACATCCAAGGATGGATCCAAGAAGCGGTACTAATGGATCGATAAAATGTCACCAAAGTTATCATCATCAAGTCATACCCAGATGTCAATACTTGCTGGCTGTTAAGCAGGAACAGGGGAACCATGGAAAATTGATGAAGATGATGAACTTCCATTGATGGACTCATATCTTGAAAAGATCACCAGAGTAACCCATAGGATCCAAAATCCATGGTGCTAACTTTAAGAAAGGAAAACTGGAATGGGCGCCCCCAGGCTTGCTGCCCAGCAAGACCTTTTTGGAAAATAAAACTCAGTAGGTAAAAAAACGCTAGAAATGGACCTGCTACAATGTTTGATTGCTTTGGTTTTTTGTTTGGCTGCTTGCTGCTCAGCAAACACACTTCAGTCGTTAAAAAACCTTTGGAAGGTAGATTGACTTGATAGTTGGTTTGGTGGGTTACTGGACAGTAAAGGTTTTGAAAAAACACATTATTGCTAGAACATGTGGAAATGAATCTGCTACACATGTTTGATTAATTTGATCGTTTGTTTGGTGCCTTGCTGGTCAGCAAGACTCTTGCAGAAAAACGGCTGTGCATGGTCTTTTTTGGCTCAGCAGCGGGCACAGAAGGAAATCACTATAGTGATTCAAACCAATGACATTCACTGTCATGATCATTGTTTGTGAACATTGAATACAGCAGGCACAGCAGGAAATCACTTTAGTGATTCAAACCAGTGACATTCCATGTTTGAAGAAAAATGATCTGTTTTAACATGCTTTGCAGATCAAACCAGTGCCATGCAGCTGCAGATGACGACAGATGCAGCAGGCCCGCTCAGCCGTCACGTCTGCAGAAACCAAACCAAAACAATGCCTACTCCGAAGTTGCAGCCGGTTGCGGCCTTGGTGGACAATGTCAACGATGACTTCGCTGTTGCTTTTTCTGAAGCGATGGAGTTGATTGTGAGCCAAGATGAATTTCAGGACATCATGAAGGCTGACCCCATCGGTATTTCTAGTGTTGCTGGTGTTGCAGAAACCGATGCTGGCTCCAAGGCCTGGATCTGTTACATGTAGAGGGATTGGACACGGCTGCCTGCTGATCAGCAGGAGGGTTGCTGCCCAGCAGCAGGTCATCAACAGCGGCGACGCTTAGCCGACGGGTGCAGGTCTGCTACCCAGATGTTGCTGCTCAGCAACTTAAAGCATATCTTCCTGATCAGCAAGAAGGTTGCTGCCGAGCAGCCAGTCATCAACGGTGGAGACCCTTAGCCGACCGGCAAAGAGTCTGCTGCCCAGACGTTGCTGTTCAGCAACTTAAAGCATATCTTGCTGATCAGCAAGAAGGTTGCTGCCGAGCAGCCAGTCATCAACGGTGGAGACCTTAGCCGACAGGCACAGAGTCTGCTACCCAGACGTTGCTGTTCAGCAGCTTAAAGCATAACTTGCTGATCAGCAAGAAGGTTGCTGCCGAGCAGCCACTCATCAATGGTTGCTGCTCAGCAACTTAAACGACTTCTAGCTGATCAGCAAGAGGGTTGCTGACCAGCAACCATGACTGAAGTTCAACGTTTTATTTCTTGGCTGCTGACCAGCAACCCAAAACTTGAACTCCAAAATCGGCGCCAAAGAGATGTAAACATATGTAAGGCGAAACTTGAACTCCCAATCTGGGCCCAAGAGATCTCAAGATATGCTAGACAAGACCTGAACGCCAAATTCATGACATAAAGATATGCAAGGCGAAACTTGAAGTCCCAATCTGGGCAAAAGAAATGGAAAGACATGTGCCACCAAACCTAAATTCCAAATCCGGGCCAAAGAGAAAATAACCCAATATAGCTTGAAAAATAACCCAATATAGCTTTTGAAAAATCAACCAATATAGCTTTGACATGTCTTAAGAAGGCCTCCAAATATAGATTGAAAAATAACCCAATATAGCTTTTGAAAAATAACCCAACTGGCTCGGCATAGCTTTTGAAAAATAACCCAATATAGTTTTGACATGTCTTAAGAAGGCCTTCAAAAAACACAACATAACCCCAAGCTGGCCCAATATAATCTTCTAAATGGGCACATAAAAGACACTCAACATTTTCTTTTGGCAGGTGTCCTTTTGGATACTATTTTGCACCCAAGATAGCGTTCAAATTGCCAAGTGATCATTCACAAGTGCCCCAAATAAAATCTGCTGGTGGTTAGCTCCGTGCCTTTGTGCCTTCCTATTATTGTTTGTTGTTTGCAGTTGTAATTTTCGTGTCGGCTTGCCATTGCCTAAAAACTCCCACCAAAAAAAACATCCCCTGCCCCGGGTGTTCCTTTTTGGTACCTTTCCTTTGGGGAGGCTTTCTTGGGAGTGGCAGGTCAACGGGAAAATTGCTAGTTTGAAGTTTGCTTTTTGAAACAAACCAAAACAATGCTCATTAATCGTCATACCGCCTCCGTCATTGAGTCTTTTGGAGGCTAAACTTGGCTTCAATTGAACCCAGACCTAAGGATTTTTAGGTCTGGGTTGAAATTGAGCTCATTAATCTTCATCTCGTCTCCGACATTGGGGTATTTTGGGGCCCAGACTGGGCAAGAATTCAACCCAGACCTAAAGATTTTTTTTCTGGGTTGAAATTGAGCTCATTATTCGTTGCTTCCTTTCCGATATTACCAAAGAGATGTAAAGATATGCCAGGCAAAACTTAAACTCCAAATCCGGGCCAAAGAGATGCACAGATATGTAAGGCAAAACTTAAACTCCAAATCCGGGCCAAAGAGATGCACAAATATGTAAGGCAAAATTTGAACTCCAAATCCATGCGAAAGAGATGTAAAGATATATGTGGCAAAACTTGAACTCCAAAACAGGGCCACTAATAACATGTAGACATACGGAAGGCAAAAATTGAACCCCACAGTCGGGTTTCTAGAAAAATGTAACATACATATAAGCAGGCAAAACTTGAACTCCAGACAAATAATGACTGAAAAGAGAAAAAAAAAACTACAAACTGTTGGAAGGACTCGGCGCAGCACCCCATCGCTACATCAAGGGGGAACGTTCCCCCCTGATGGTAGCCTGGGAATTCGGCAAAGTCCAAATTGATTTATAAACAGGGTGCAGATACCTAGCACTGAATCAGTTCGATGTTTGCCGAATTCCCAGGGTACCATCAGGGGGGAACGTTCCCCCTTGATGTAGCGATGGTGTGTTGCACCCCATCCTTTCAACAATTTACCCTTGGAATTCGCAATGTTGAGAAGGAACAACGGGCCCCTGTTAGGAACGGCTGGTTTTTTTTCTTGCTCCCAGTTTTTTTGTTGCTTAAGCTCCTTCAAGAAACTTCAGCTGTTTTAATTTGTTTTCGACTGGTATTTGCATTGCCTTTGGGAGGCCGCTTTCCAAGCTGTTGATTTCACCACCGCAATGAAGAGTATTGGGGTCTATTCTGCTGCTGGCAACCTTTTGTGGTTGGATCTCAAGTGGAGACCGTGCAATGTCTACACAAATCTCCGAGCGACCCGGGAATTGGCGGCAGCGCACTTTGGCAAAGGTCCAGCTATGTACCCTTGGAGGACCTTATATTCAAATGAATTGCAGGTGTAGTCGTCCAAGTTAAGAAGGGTTGGCTCTGTTGACTTTCTTGCTTACTCGAGGTAGGCCAAGACACATGTCACATGTTTTCATACTTGTAAACCTTGCAAGAGCTAAAATAAAGATATGGGGGGACGGATGGGCTCAATTTTGATTTTTTTTGGGTCGTTTTCTGGCTTCGTAATGAAGAAGGAGGCCTTGCGAAAATTTAGCAGTAAACCCAACTCAGTTCCAATTTTCCTGCTGGGTGTCGGCGCCAAAATACTGGGACTTGAAAAAAGCCGAGTTTTACAGTATCTCGGTTCTTTTTGGGTTCCTGGCCCTGGCCGAAACCAGGATCATTGTGGCCTTGCCCAGCAAGAATTTGGCTGCTACCGAACTGGAGTTTGGAAAGCTTCGCAGAGTGTCCGCTGAGGAGTGTGAAGCTGCATTGCTCCTCTCGGTTGCTGAACGAATCAAAGCCGGAGCGTCTTCTGCAGAGCTGGCCCATTGGCGCAAAAGCATGTTCACTGTGGAAATTCAATTTGAATGTCTTCCAATGGCAGATCAGCTGTACTTTCGGGCTGTCAACATCAGGCGCTCAGTCATCGTGCAGAACGAGGCACTTGTCAGAAGCGCCATGCAGCAAATCCAGCATTGTTTTCATTCCTGCTGGTCAGCAGGTTTTGTTGCTGGTCAGCAATGTTATTGCTGCTGGACAGCAGCAATGTTGAACAATGCTGTTCAGCATTGTTTTCATTCCTGCTGGTCAGCAGGTTTTGTTGCTGGTCAGCAACGTTTTTGCTGCTGGACAGCGGCAATGTTGAACAATGCTGTTCAGCATTGTTTTCATTCCTACTGGTCAGCAGGTTTTGTTGCTGGTCAGGAACCATGCCTGCGGGCCTGCGGGTCTTCAGGTTTTGTTGCAGGTTTTGGTCAATAATGATGTTCAATGTTGTTTCCTTTCCTTCGTTACCTTGCCATGTGCATGATTAGTGCTTCCAAAAGTTTGTATGAGGTTCGGCCAATAATCTCAATTAAGTGTAGGCCAGCTTCATACTGATACAGCTTGACATCATTACAGACCAGGTCATTCAATGAGAAAACGAAGGTTGCGCCAATTGTGTTTTTAAGTTTCAACAGCTTGGGACCTTGGGATATCCTGAATGAAAGCCAACCCGGGAAAATGATTTTCATCTCCTGCATTCTTGTACTGTTTTACCTTTGTATGGGAAGGGCGCTTGTGAAAGTAACTTATCTCTTGTTTCCTTCAATTATAGGTTTGACAGGCGGCTTTGGCGTGCTCGCTGAAAGGTGATTTGTTGAAAAAAATGTATTGCAACCCGGGCGAGTTCACGAAAGGGGGACGCGAGTAGATTTATTGTATGTACACGGTTGCTGCTGGCCAGCAGCGTAGACTGTGGCACCTGTTTGTTTTGCACACTGCTGCGTGCGCTGGCAGGACTTCAACAAAACGATCACTGCTGGCTGCTGGCTGACTGAGCGGTCCTGAGGCTGCACTGCGCGGCAAGCC
>CAMXCT020002168.1:635769-659112 GCA_947184155.2 Cladocopium goreaui
ATATATTCTATACAGATGTGTGTGTGTAAATTATATAGATATATTATATTCATATTTATCTGGCTGTATGAAAATGGACATATAATGGGATGGAATAGAGACTTTTGATGGGGATAATTGTTCTGTAATTGCTATATAATGGCTATATATATATGTGATTATATGTATATATAATGGCTAGCTATCTATTGGCGACATGATGGCTCTTTAGTGGTGATACAATGGCTATTTAACGGCTGCAATTGCTTCTGTATACAATGGCTACATAGCCGTTGTATTCTGCATATATAATGAATGTACAAACTGGATATACTGGGGATATGATGAGGGTAGCAGATCATCATTCATTGGGATGATAATATGTGGTGAATCATCAGATAGTGACCCTAGTCTTTAGGGTAGAAAATGTAACATATCTTGTTATTTGTAAAGTCCATGGTTGACAAGAAGTAGATGCTTTGCTACCTAAATGGAAAATCAAAAGTCCATCTGTAGTCCGAAAGCACTCCCATCTGTCACAGAAATTCCAACAGTGAACAATGTAACAAACAATTTGACAAGTTGGTGCAAGCCATTACTCCGCAACCATCTGACCACAATGAAGGTACCACATTTTTCGTTCACATCAGCTACAGCCCGCCCTGAAAGTCATTTTTAGGTGAGCATCGTTCGAGGTAGTTCCCTCCGAATCACTGACTCGACCAGCGGGCACCGTGCCAGAGGTGGTGCTCACCAAATTGGTTTGAGTCAGGAGCACTTGGATAACACCGCTGCTCCTGGGTGGGAATCAGGGAGACTTTGCAACTGCTTGAAGTCACTTTTTTTTTGAGGTTGGTTCACGATCACCAGCGTGATTCACCTGTGACTACAGGAGGAATTTTCAAGTAGGAACCCTTCGGTGATCGTCTACTGTTTCAATTTTGTCCTGGGATCATGTTGGGGATTGAATTTTGTGTTGCCTTTCCATAAGGTGAACCACTAGGCTTTGTGAGGTTGGTTGCTATGTAGGCTCACTGTTGGGTGTTGGATGCAGGCTCAGTGGATATTACTTCAGCTTGATGGTGAGAAATCAACCAACTTGTGGCTTGTGAAAAGGGGCATACTGCAGCACTGGCGAGATTCACCAAGAGTTTGACATAGAAATCCCAGGGGGTTCACCAACAGCAATGGTGGATATCCAATGATGTTCTTGCATTTCAGTAGCGCTGCTGTCTTTTGGGGACTAATGTTTGATACAACCGAGAAAGGGCTGTTGGAGTGGGAGATGACATTCCTCCACATCTTGCTCTAGCACAATTGTCACATGCATTAACCAATCACCATGGTTTACCAGCTCATGGGCAGATGTGAGTTGTAGCTTTGGATGCTCATTTTGGAAGAGACATGGCGATGATTCCTTTTGGACATTTGCTGCTGATACGGTCATCAGGAATGCATGGAAATGGGACATGTTTGGGGTGCCAGCGATCCAATTTTTTTAGTACCATCTAACGGGCTAAGTCAAGTAGTGATAATTATCTAGCAATGACCAACATCCACAAGCGAAATTCCGTGTGATGCTGCAATTTTGACCCATTTCCAGATGTTGCATCCATGTTTCTGTAAGAATCAAAATATCAATTATCGTGAGGTCGCTGTGGAGTCACTAAAATTCACTAGACTCCCTAGGGGGTCCTGTATTGGATGCATCTAAAATTTCCATGAAATGCTGATTGACCATCCCAACAACTGAGTTAAAGAAGCTGAAGCGGGATAATAATGGGAGGGATGAATGCTAACCCATAACCTGGCCAATTTTCGATTCCCTCCACAGAAAAAAATAGGATTTCTGGCTGGTTAGGTTGCAATTGTCCATTTACTTCGCCAAGAATGCAGACAATAATTTCTCCCTGCTAATTCGGCAATGGAAAATCCACTCTTTCCAAATGATTTCCCATTGCGTGATTCACAGAGGGGACCGCCCACCATTGCAACACGGACTTTGGCCCAGCGTCCCATCGTTGTAGGCACAGTAGATGCTTCCATTAAAGAGCCATTGGGCACCGGATGCTTTAGGTGAGCTTTGCCCCGGAGTGGCACCGACCATCTCCTGAGATCTTGGTGTCCCGTGAAAGGTCGGGACACCAAAAATCGGATTCCGTTCGCCTTTTTTTCAATCAAACATGTCAATGGAAATTCCCGATTTCATGGTGGACTTAGTTGTTTTGAATCATCGAACTATAGTTGGGGGATTCTCCATCAAGCCATGTTTGTTTGATATCCCCCATTGTCAGGCCAACCCGGATTGAAACCATTTGGAAATTGGGGGATGCCCTGGGTGGATGAAGAATGTTCAATCCTGAGTAGTGGGAAAATATGGGAAAATCAAACAACAAGAATGCCATAACTGAGGAGTCAACCAAAAGAAGTTGTGCTGGGAAAAGTCCTGATTTTGTTCGTTCTATGTCCACTCTTGGCCAAAACTGAGAAATTAACAGGCAAATACCAGCCATTCAATAGGTATATAATTGGATGTATAACCACCAACAGGGTATAGTCATGAATATGGGATGGAGCTCCATTTTTTGCAGGGCAATACTGGCCAACATAGTAAATAGTTTAAAAATACAATGATATTCGGAGGTATAAATCTTACCTTTTAACGGGGATATACAGTAATGAGGATGTAATATGATGTAATGGGGAACTACTGCAGTATATCACCAACATTGGTAAGTCCTCATCTGTTACGGGAAAATATGGGGTTCTGAACCATATATTGGGATTTACAGGAGAAAAATTGTGCCTTCAAGCATCCAAGAATTCAATGCTAAGCAACCAAATTGGAAAAGTAGATGTGTCATGGCCATATACTGTAATTGGATATAGTTGGGCGCGCAATGGGATTGAAAACACACACTTGCTCAGAACAGTCATTGCGAATTCTGATGTGGAATGTATCATACGTGCAAAAACACTCCAATTAAACATGACAGGAATTGGTTGATGACCAGAGGCGAGAAACAGTGCGAAGGAATTCTTTCAATGTCCTTGCTAGACGCAACTTATCCATCTGAACCAAGTCGTTACCTCTCTTGAAAGATTGCGACAACTGTGCAGTGAAAAAAAAGGAAAAGCAGAAACCAATTGTTCGACATGCCGGTTCTAGGCTTAGCCGGTCGCCATCAAGAAATTCAAAGTCGACATTTAAAAGCAGGTACACAGAGTTGATTAGACTCTGCTTCCAGCACAAGTGGATAGCTTCGTTGGGTGCAGTTTCCACTGTGCTCTGCACCCCCCTGCTTGAAATGAAATAATGCAAACAAAACCGGAAAGGTAAAATCGAAAGTAGAAGTTTTACATCTTTTCAGATGGTTCACACACACACCCTCCCGCGGGAGGGTGGGAAAATTAAGGTCCGGACAATGAGATGAAAATGAAATTGAAAGGAAATGAAGGTGAGGTGAAGATGAAAATGAGATGAAAATTACTTAACCAGGACGCGAAGAGGGGAACGCAAAAGAAGAGGGAAGGAGCAAACACCAACACAGGCAAACCTGGCACAAAGCGGGCAAACCCTGAAAGGGCAAGGGAAAAGAAAAGCGGAGGCCGACGGCCACAGAACAAGACCAGCGGAGGGGGGGGAAGGACGGAAGCGCCTAAACCAACCTACCACAGCGAAACCTACACCTACCTAAGCACGCGCAGAACCCAACCTACCTGTAGAGAGGAGAACACATGAAATAGGGGACCCATGGGGAACTAGTTAATGAAATGATACATCCACATGATCGTGCAAAATTCCCCTTGTTGCAGGCTCAAAGGCCTAAATGTCACGTCAACCCCATAGACGGCTGCCAGTATTCAAATGAATTACGTGCACAATTGAACCTCACCAACGACCAAAAAAGAAGAGTCACCATACCTGCAAGCATGTCCTGGCGCCTGTCCTGATCATGTGACATGGTGTCAAATTGTCGAGCTCCGTACTCTCTTCGGCAACGTTGAAAAAGAAGGTTGTCGCGGCAGTCGGCTACTAACCCTTGACGTCTCTCAAAACAAGGTGAAGCCAGGCACAGCGGCCAACTGTTTCAACACCCCCATCACGACCGACAGAGTGAGACTTGGAAGGTGAACGACTGTTTCACTTTACTTAGATGAATTACAAAATTAAAAGTGTAAATTCAGACATCGGGTCGTTGCATCCACATTTTGCTTAGAAGAGCATTCCCCGAAGGGTTCATGCCACCTTGACGAATCCAGCATGAATCACACACTTGCTCAGAACAGTCATTGCGAATTCTGATGTGGAATGTATCATACGTGCAAAAACACTCCAATTAAACATGACAGGAATTGGTTGATGACCAGAGGCGAGAAACAGTGCGAAGGAATTCTTTCAATGTCCTTGCTAGACGCAACTTATCCATCTGAACCAAGTCGTTACCTCTCTTGAAAGATTGCGACAACTGTGCAGTGAAAAAAAAGGAAAAGCAGAAACCAATTGTTCGACATGCCGGTTCTAGGCTTAGCCGGTCGCCATCAAGAAATTCAAAGTCGACATTTAAAAGCAGGTACACAGAGTTGATTAGACTCTGCTTCCAGCACAAGTGGATAGCTTCGTTGGGTGCAGTTTCCACTGTGCTCTGCACCCCCCTGCTTGAAATGAAATAATGCAAACAAAACCGGAAAGGTAAAATCGAAAGTAGAAGTTTTACATCTTTTCAGATGGTTCACACACACACCCTCCCGCGGGAGGGTGGGAAAATTAAGGTCCGGACAATGAGATGAAAATGAAATTGAAAGGAAATGAAGGTGAGGTGAAGATGAAAATGAGATGAAAATTACTTAACCAGGACGCGAAGAGGGGAACGCAAAAGAAGAGGGAAGGAGCAAACACCAACACAGGCAAACCTGGCCCAAAGTGGGCAAATCCTGAAAGGGCAAGGGAAAAGAGAAGTGGAGGCCGACGGACACAGAACAAGACCAGCGGAGGGGGGGGAAGGACGGAAGCGCCTAAACCAACCTACCACAGCGAAACCTACACCTACCTAAGCACGCGCAGCTGTAGAGAGGAGAACACATGAAATAGGGGACCCATGGGGAACTAGTTAATGAAATGATACATCCACATGATCGTGCAAAATTCCCCTTGTTGCAGGCTCAAAGGCCTAAATGTCACGTCAACCCCATAGACGGCTGCCAGTATTCAAATGAATTACGTGCACAATTGAACCTCACCAACGACCAAAAAAGAAGAGTCACCATACCTGCAAGCATGTCCTGGCGCCTGTCCTGATCATGTGACATGGTGTCAAATTGTCGAGCTCCGTACTCTCTTCGGCAACGTTGAAAAAGAAGGTTGTCGCGGCAGTCAGCTACGAACCCTTGACGTCTCTCAAAACAAGGTGAAGCCAGGCACAGCGGCCAACTGTGTCAACACCCCCATCACGACCGACAGAGTGAGACTTGGAAGGTGAACGACTGTTTCACTTTACTTAGATGAATTACTAAATTAAAAGTGTAAATTCAGACATCGGGTCGTTGCATCCACATTTTGCTTAGAAGAGCATTCCCCGAAGGGTTCATGCCACCTTGACGAATCCAGCATGAATCACACACTTGCTCAGAACAGTCATTGCGAATTCTGATGTGGAATGTATCATACGTGCAAAAACACTCCAATTAAACATGACAGGAATTGGTTGATGACCAGAGGCGAGAAACAGTGCGAAGGAATTCTTCCAATGTCCTTGCTAGACGCAACTTATCCATCTGAACCAAGTCGTTACCTCTCTTGAAAGATTGCGACAACTGTGCAGTGAAAAAAAAGGAAAAGCAGAAACCAATTGTTCGACATGCCGGTTCTAGGCTTAGCCGGTCGCCATCAAGAAATTCAAAGTCGACATTTAAAAGCAGGTACACAGAGTTGATCAGACTCTGCTTCCAGCACAAGTGGATAGCTTCGTTGGGTGCAGTTTCCACTGTGCTCTGTACCCCCCTGCTTGAAATGAAATAATGCAAACAAAACCGGAAAGGTAAAATCGAAAGTAGAAGTTTTACATCTTTTCAGATGGTTCACACACACAATAATTCTAGGAGGTGTAAAAAACCATAATGGGCATACAATGTGTATGTGTTCCCGTAACAATCGAAAATGGCAAGCTACTAAGGTTCCAACGAAAAGCTAAGAGCAAGGCAGCACCATCTACCTTTTTTTACCCAATGCTAAGATGGTGCCTGTGCGGCTGCTGCTTTATGTCTGTGACCTATGTCACCAGTGGTCTGTTAGACCACCTGCCACAACTTGGCAGAGAAATCAGTGGTGGTGTCATCAAAAACAACCCCACATTAAAGCAGCCGCGCCCACCGGACTCCCACATGGGATCATGGGTGGGTTGGGTGGAGACGGGCAGGATTCTATCATTCCTTCAGGTCCACAAGGACCGGTTTCAAAGAGAAGGAGTTTTCCAATCCTGCAAAACTTGTGGCAAAAGCTTAAAGGAAGCAAAAATTGACTGAAGCGAAAGTCGCTTTTCCGGGGTGAAACCTACTGGCGCCGGGTGGGTCAGCTCGTCAGCTCGTCAGCCCATTGATTGTGATCTCTTTTACAATGGTACGGTGCCAGTTGTGCTCCTCGGTTATATAGTAGATGCACCAGCTGCATGAGAAAGGCTGCGGTGGGCATCTTTCTCGTGTTCTGGTTCAACAGGGCAAAGACGTTGCCCTGGTTGTCAGAGATCAGTGCCAGCTGGAGGCGGAGTAAAGTCGAGGAGCCATGTTGGATCAGCAAGGCTGCCAAAACTAAGGTGCTAAGCATTTCCAAGGATGCTATTCTTCTGGTAGAGTCACCATCAACAAAAGCCCATGGACATTCGTCCGGTTGAATTTCGAGTTGAAACCACCAGACAGCTGATTTGTCTGGGGCCTCCATGTCAGAGATCCAGCCTCCAATCCATGGGCGGCTAGTGTGGACATCTCTCGTAGCACTGGCGTCGCTTGCACCCCACCAGTTGGAGACGCCTACATAGGGAGAAGGTTGCTTGTAGGGGACTGAGAAGATCATCTGTAGCATCTTCGCAAAGAAGGTGACCAGCTTCGGGGGTTTCCCCGAAGTCTTACATGCCATCTTCCATGCCCAAAATGGTTGGGGGAAGGGTCTTGAAAGTGGACATACACTTGTCGCCCAGCTGATTCGTCCCAGGGCCTTCTCAATGGCCTTGGAGGTGAAGACTTCACCAGCTTGGAGTTGTCTCACCACAAATCCCAACCAAGTATTGACTCCGGCGAGCACAGTCTTTTTCCAACTCAAGGGAACGCCCAGAGCCACATATGTTGCCAGCAAGGTGGTGGCCCAGGTTGTGGCTGTGCCCTTTCGGAGGATCCAGCAGAAGTCATCCACAAAGACAAAGCCCCAGTCTATCTGTGGGAAGATCATGTAGGTCATTCGGAGAAGTAACGCGTCCATTCTCCCCAATATAGTTGCGCTGAAGCCATGCCGTAGGTGCCCATCTTGTTGACCCACCATGCTTCAGGACCAAGTTGAGCCACCTGATATTTCCAGTCTGGTTTGAGGACCTTAATCCGTCGGTGAGCCTTGGTGATGTCAGCTTTGGGTAAGGTCCAGGCTTGATCCTTAGTCGGTGGCATCCAGCCATCTCCCAAGTCCTCCTCCCCGCAACCTGCCTCCTCCCCGCAACCTGCTGGAGTGGAGGGACCCGGCTGGATGGCATGGAGCCAGTGGAGTGCTTGAACACAATCCATGACTATGGGGGCTGTTGTTCGTTCCGTGGTGTTTTCTTGGATATGGGTGTTAGCACCACCCCATGATCCATCAAATATTGTCCCCATCTTGTCGGATTCTTGGATCCCTGCCATTGGTCCCGGACAGAGTTGGTCTGCAGTGCATTCGCAGGCCTCAGCTGCTTCTTGTTGGGTGAATGGTCCCAGGACCATCCCCATTTTCTTCTCTTCTTCAAAAGTGGCATTGATCTCATCGGTGAATTCTTAAGTTGAGCTACCTGGTATTTCCAGTCGGGTTTAAGGACCTTAATCCGTCAGTGAGCCTTGGTGATGTCAGCTTTGAATAAGGTCCAGGCTTGATCCTTAGTTGGTGGCGTCCAGCCATCTCCCAAGTCCTCCTCCCCGCAACCTGCTGGGGTGGAGGGACCCGGCTGGATGGCATGGAGCCAGCGGAGTGCTTGAATACAATCCATGACTGTGGGGGCTGTTGTTCGTTCCGTGGTGTTTTCTTGGATATGGGTGTTAGCACCACCCCAATGATCCGTCGAAAAATTGTCCGGACCTTGTCGGATTCTTGGATCCCTGCCATTGGTCCCGGACAGAGCTGGTCTGGAGTGCATTTGCAGGCCTCAGCTGCCTCTTGTTGGGTGAAGGGTCCAAGAACCATCCCCATTTTCTTCTCTTCTTCAAAAGTGGCATTGATCTCATCAGTGGATTCTTTGGCTGATGGATAGTTGTCCCTTCCTTGGAGGGGTGGATAATCTGGGAGCGGGTCTTCTTCCCCTCGATTCCCAATCTGGGTCCCCAGGTTCAAAAAGAAGGGCTGCCCTTCCGCAACTTCCATGTGGTCTTTCCCGTTCTGGCACTCCTGGGAAAGCCGCTCTCGGATCTTCGAGAGCAATGTGTCTGGGAAGGGGTGTGCCTTGTTGCCCTGCTGAAGCCCTGCATCCAAGGTGCACAGAGGGCAGCCAAGTCTTTGGCTAAGGAAGGGCATTGGGACTTAGGGCGTTGTGGTGGGGGTCTCCTCCCCCACGATGGTTTACCTCCGCCATCTCTGAGTGGTCTGGTGTGAAAACCGAGTTGGCCCCGAATCGGGTTATCTTGGAGGCCCATTCTTTGTGAGTGCGCTTGTGTCACTGGTCTGTCTGATGGGCTTGGGTCGGAGCCCCATGGCTTCTGTCCTTGGGCAAAGTCTGATTCCAGAAGGGCTCTTGCCAATCCTTGCATCATTGGCCATGGATACCGACTGAGATCTGCTGATGATCCTCCTTTTGGCCTGGCATGTTCTGCATGGTTGCACCGTAGGTTTTGCCAGTGGAACAAAGGGAGGTTTGTTGCCACTGTGGTTGGCTTGGGGGTGTGCTGTCCAAGCCGGCACTGGTCAAAATGTATCAAGGTCAGCCCAAGTGCCTGTGGCAAGTTGCGCGGCCAACTGATGGCCCAAATGCTGGAACATTTTGCCGCTGATGAGGATGATGAGCACTGAATTGGGTCCTCAGGGTGTTCCAACATAGTTACCGGTCTGGATAGGTCATGCTGTTTTGCTCCCTCATGGGCAAGAACCATGATGACCAGGAATCGTAACAGAAGAATGCTATCATTGTCAGTGTCCTGTTGCTCCTCCTGGCGTATTCCTGGAAGTCCCCAGGTCAGGTCCGGGTGCCGCCCTCGGACTGGTTGAGGAGCGCCTGGTTTGGGGAACCATCGAAGGATGGACCATGTGCGGCAGTTGGGCCGCCCAGTAGGGCCCTGAGTTTGCCCTGTATGGCTGCTCGACAAAGTCTGCCATATGGTTCCTCTCCGAGCATGTCATGCTCGACTGCCTTGCCAGGACGTTTGTTGTCAATCTCCAAGATCTGGACCGGCCAGTGTTGGGATTCTTGCAACATAGCTTGGTGCAGTGAGGTGGGATCATCATCCCCGGCGTACAGAATGAGTGCTGTGGGGTCATGGATCTCACCTTCTGGGAGGGGTGTTGGATTCCAGTGTAGCCTTTGTCTGAGGCGTGTTGGGATTTCCTTAGTCCATGGACAAAGTAAGGTCAGGACCGATTGGGGTGTAACCTCAGCAGTCAAAGACGAATAAGATCCCGACTCTTCATTCGCTGTGGTCACATGGGTGTGGCTTGAGAGGTGTAGGGGGTGGGATTCCTGCAATTCCCCCTCGGGGGGGTGTGGTGTGGTGATTGGGTCATGGTGTGCCGCAGGAGAGAGCCTCCCGCTTCGAGTGCGATCTGTGTGGATACTCGGCTCCTGACAGACCAGCCCCCATTCAGGGGGGTACCTCCCGCCCCTATCTGTGAGATTGGGGGACTCCACGCCACCGGCTGGGGTTTTCCTCCCTCTCACTTATTAGGGCATTGGTCTGGTGGATGGTTGCCGTTACAGGTCCAGCCATCCTTCATAATTCAGGGCATCCATGTGATCGGCCACAGTTTCCACGGCACTTGTTACGAAGGAGATGGTCTTTGCAGCACTGCAGCCCCCACGGGGTGGCTGTGGCCCAGTTCTTGGGCCAATTGGTGTCTTTTCCCTTTTGAGGGTTTCTCCAGGACTTCCCTTTCTGGGATGGTTTGCCCTTGGACCATTGGTTCTGTGCCGGTGACCATGCCGGCTTGGTTTTGCCCTTGCCCTTTGTGGATGGTGTGTTCCCCTGAGGGCCTTGTGTTCGGTCTTGTTGTTTTGGGAGCCTCTCATGCACCTCTCTCTGCCAAAAGAGAGTGTCAGCCTTCTGGGCTGCCATGGCCTCTTTGAGGGTGGATCCCTCATAGACCCTGTTGTGGATCTCGCGCCAAGCGTTTCTCTCAGTTACAGTAACACTGTCTCGCTGGGAGGTGGCTTGCGATCTGCAATGTCTTTTCCCCAAAAGAAACGATACCAGTCCTCCAAGTCTTGGAACTGGGCATTGAACTGTGTGAATTGGGGGAAGGACGAGAGGCACATCAACAATGTGTTCCTGAAGACCAAGTGTGCCCTTTTCAACTGTTCCCTGGTGGTCGGTAGGTTTCTTTCTTCCTCCTCTTCTTCCCTCTCCCAACCGTTCAAGGTGATCTTACGTCTGGTACTGATTGGACGCTCGTCCATTTCCGGGAGAGCCGACACAATGTGTTTGATCTGAAACCGTCCAATTTCCCCATGGGAACAGTACTTCCACTGTTTCTTGAGGAAGGTGTCGGAGCCTTGGAATTCTAACTTGGGTCTGGGCTGTTTGACCACGTCGTCCCAGTTCTTGAGAAGCTGCTTCCTGTCACAGAGTGCGTCAAGTGACGTGATATGAGTATTGCGGGCAAAATCCAGCTCTGCTGGTGCCGCCGTACGGGCGGTCTCTGCTGTGTCCCAGCGGTCTGCCAGGTCTTCCCTTGTGACGTACCCGTCTTGGGCTAGCTTTGCCATCTCCTGCCATGGGATCTTGTGAGTGAGTAAGGTCCGGACTGATTGGTGGGGTTTCTCCACATCCTCCGAGAGGTCCGCTGGTATGTCTGCCGGGGGTAGGACCAGCGCCATAGGGAGTGGAGGGTGGGTTCAAATCTTTAGAGATCTGATGGTTCAAACTTGAGCCAAAATGGCCAAGCCATTTTGGCAATATGATTCCGACAACACAAAGTGTTCCCGTAACAATCGAAAATGGCAAGCTACTAAGGTTCCAACGAAAAGCTAAGAGCAAGGCAGCACCATCTACCTTTTTTTACCCAATGCTAAGATGGTGCCTGTGCGGCTGCTGCTTTATGTCTGTGACCTATGTCACCAGTGGTCTGTTAGACCACCTGCCACAACTTGGCAGAGAAATCAGTGGTGGTGTCATCAAAAACAACCCAAACCAACGGATGACTGACACCACCACACCCAAACCGAAGGATGGCAGACGTTGTCCCCCCTGAGAACCCCCTCCCATTCGCCCTAACCGCATACAGCTGGTTCAGGTCGCAGGGAGAAGGATTTGTTGTTGGCTAAGGGCCGCACCGTTGATCTTTTCCATATCTGACTCAGTGTCCACTGAGTCCAGTGTGTCTGAGCCCGAGCTCAGGCTAGACAAACCCTTCTGAGAGGGCGCCCTGGGTCTGGATGACCTCGGCATGCCACTCCTTTGGGTATGAGCATCGCTTGAAGCACCTGTTGCACTGGGCGTAAGAATCCAGTTCGTGGCTGAAGTCTTCAGGTGACAGGTCCAGTGCCTTCGTTGATGGTGGTTCCCAACCACATCCCACGGCTTTCCCTTCCTGGGTAAGGAGGTGCACGGTATACTGATTCGTTGCCCTACTTGGATGACCGGCGTGGCTGTTATGTAGATAGTGTTGCATAGTGTACATAGTAAGTCCTTCGTAACTTGCATTAACCTAGTTTGTAAGTTGTTGTAAGTCTTATAAGTCAGCCTGGTTTACATACTAAGTAGCCAGCGCTAGGATAACTACTTACTTTGTGCGCCATCAAGTTAGTACCTACTTATGCTCTTTAAACTATAAGTTCAATATGTATGGTTGGCAAAGAAAGGAAGTAGTTAATATCTACTATAAGTATACGTATGGCTTACTTATAAAATCGTTTTGGCGTACTTATAAGTGTGCCTTTGGCCTACTTAGCAAGCTCGCCCCGGCCTACTTAGTAAGCTCGCCCCGGCCTACTTAGTAAGCTCGCCCCGGCCTACTTAGTAAGTCCGCCACAGCCTACTTAGTAAGTCCACCAAGCCTGGGAAAAATTATGATCTTGACTCAACCGTACTGAATACCTTAAAAAAAAGACTGGCCAAAATTAAAAAACTATGGCTGATGAAATTGATGGTTAGCATTTTTTTTTGGTGAAGGGACGTTTCTGTTTAGGCAGAATAAAAAAAACACAACACATTTTTTTGATATGGTTTGCATTTTATTCAGCAAGAGGCGCTGAAAACATGTTTTTTCTCAAAAAATGTTGCTTCGAATTTGGCGTCAGCATCCTCTGTGTTTTGGGGATGTGGTTTCAAGAACTGAGAGATGCATATTGTATGATGGTCGACCTTTTGATTTGAGAACATATAGGTTAGAAACTGAGGCAGGTTCAAAACTAACGCAGTTGGGTCTGATGGCTCGCTGCCGACAAATCAGACAACAGCAATCTTTTGCTGGAATCAACTTGCGAAGTTATATTGCGCCCAGAAAGCATCAGCGCAACACGTTTTTCTGCACTACAGTTCTTTTTTTGGGGGTTTTGAAGCAATGATTCCACCGCTGGTCCTATAGGGCGGCAAGGATTGAAAAGAATGCGCTGTACCAGCATCAACACGGCAACCTGCAGGTCAAGAACCCTGCATCTCCAAAATTTTGTGCATGTTTTTTTTGATTTTCGAGTGGCAAAACAGTCAAGTGGTGCAAAGCCGCCCCCAGTGCCAAAAATTATAACATGTTCTTGGCGCATTTTTTCAGCAAACAAGAGAACACGATCAACAACCACAGAGTCACACACGTGTTTGAAAATGCACTTTTGAAAACACTTGCGGCTATATAGGCAGTGCCGAGCAGTTCACTCACAAATAGTTGATTCAGGTAGTCTTAATGATACATATTGAAATTTGAAAATGAATTTCACATTCACTGGAAGTGTAGATCGATGTTTCAGCTGCCTTGGATTTCGGTTTTGAAGAAAAAAATCTATACAGGGCCACTGAATTTTTGCCGTCCACTGATCGTGTAATGTCAGTTTACATGTTGTGTTTATGGCCGCGTGAGTAATCTTACAATGCCAAAATGGTTAAAGGCTACGACTGAAACTTATGCATTGGATTTATTGGATTGATAGAGAGCTCTGATCATCGACCAATCTGGTTTATACCTTGATTCTGGAGTTTCACAGCGCCGCTCCGCCATGTGGAAGCTGAACATCCAGTCCATCAAGGCACATAGTATACAAAAATGTTGTGGTGTCTCATTGGATACATCTGCGAGTGTCATGAAAGAGGCCATCAAAAGGAAGTGATCAAACATGAATGTGAGGCCATATGCCACCAGAATAAATTAACATACCTTTGAAATGCGGCGATCAACCATGTCAATGCATATATACAAAGGCAAAACTGGTCATGAAACATTATATGTAAGGGTTCAGTGTTCAACGGTTAACTGCAAAACTATATATATATAGTTGGCTTCCAGGTGATGGAAACGCTTCTGTTGGAAGACGACGCCAAGTTGGAGCAGGCAAGGACCGGACGTGCAAAAACGATATGTTGGGCGACTGCTCGCATGTACAGATTAAGTTCTGGTTGAGCATGGCAAAGTTGACAGTTACATGCATGTGGTTTCTGAATCATGGCAAACACAGTTGAAGAAGCATGTTTCAGATGTCTTGTTGAGAGTCAACATTGAGCAAAAGGGCCACAGATCTCAAATTCCTGAGTAAGGATCCGTTTTGCGCCTATAAGTTCGCTGGGCTCTAAAAGAGCTCGCGTGCAACTATCGGCATACTGCATGTCTCATGCAAACCCAGCCTGCCGAATCAAAGAGTTATTCAGCTGCTTCCACGGTGACTTGAGCTCAAGCAAGTGAAGGACATGTCAAGAATCCCAATTGAGAATAATGCATGCAGACAAGTATAATGCAGTATAGAATGACAATAAGGAGCATTATGCAAATCGATGCAAAAAGGAATTTCAAAGGGGGCAAAATACCGTACAATAAACCTTTACAGATTTTGCCATTGTGATCGAAGATGGAGCAAGTGCACAAGGACAAGCTGAGAGAGTTCGTGGCTCGTAGCAGCGGATCTAAAGGCGAAGGACTACTGACAGAGATGAACAAGCTCATGGACTACCTGTTCGAGCACAACTTGGCGTACCGCACAACTGTGCGGTGCAGTGGTGGGGGTCCACCCCCAAAACAGGGACGGTATGGGCGTCTCCTGCCATCATGTTGCCGAGTTGATTAAGAGCATCCATGCTCTGGGGTTCGACCCAAGCAAAGTCAACATGCTTCTGGTCGAGATGTTGCCAGGCACCCCAGAAACTGCAAAGGCGATACAGTTCAATGACAGGATGGCTATGGTATCCAGTGGCCGTCTCCCATCAGTTGCATGTGGTGGCCCTTTGCGGTACTGCACAATACAAGGTTCACATACCAATATGGCGTGCAGGTCGCTCCTCTATGGTGCTGCCAGTGATGATCCAGCTTTGACCGACTCCTCAGGCAAATTATCGATAGACCGCATTGGAAGCCAGTGGGCAGCAGCCATCAAGAATGGCATGGAATGCACAGTTTTGACCAGCGCTGTTGCCACAGCCAACCCTGACATCATCAGTTTGCTGCAGGCTTCGGGCAATGCAGTCCAGCAAATCAGCAAGGAGGAAGATGAGATCCAAGTCAGCAACCGGATCATCCAAACCATCAACTCCTACCAGAGCTTGCATGGAAAGACGCCTTTGTGGTCAGACATTAGCAACCAAGTTTTGAGGAGCCAACCGAAATGCAAAGAGGCTGCCCCAAGCATCTTCTTGTTCTCTTTGAAATATTCAGCAGGGGATGCCTTTTGGACAGAGACCGAATCATATATTCGTGCTCATGGGCTTTCTCGAAATCTGGGATTGGAGACATGGACAAACTTGTCTACAGACCTGAAGGGTGATGCCAGGGTTTGGTATCGACACATGCTGCTGAAGTTTGCTTTCTGCAACGCAGAGCGAGTTCTTTCAGCCAGTGATGTTCCTTGAATTGTGCTGGTTTTTCTTTTTCTCCAGAAATGACTTCTTTTTGACAATCACAGGCATTGAGATAATGGCCGGTTATTGTTATAACTTTTGACAGATCTATGTATATACATATCTATTGTTTGTCCAGATGTATGGCATGAAGATGTTTGCGCGCGCTTGCCTCTTCAGGCCAAGAAAGCTTTGAGCAACAAAGAGCTCTTGAAGGAAGCGGTCAACCTGGTCAAAGTAGCAGCCCAGTGGAAGAACATTGCTCAGACATTGTGCGCTGATGAGAAGAAAAAACTTGCCATGAAGAGTCACATGGGACACTTGGAGGTCCATTTGATTTCCATTTTGCTGGACCGAAAGAAACGCCAATATGAAACCATGGGCCAGGCTGCCAAGGAATGCATGGCTGAGTTGGTGACGGAGACAGGGGCTACAATTCCAACACTGCCAGATGAGTGGTCAGATTCACCACAAGACGGAAGCTCAAAGCCGACGAAGGATGATCGCCCAAAGGGTCCAGCTCGTTTGGCTCAGCACAAGTACGCTGCATCTGGAGCTTTGGAGAATGTGGAAGAAGTTCTGGCTTCAAAGGGCTTCCAACCGGGCATGCAAGCCACACGAGGAGATGTGACATGCACGATCAGGAGAATCACCACATCAGACGTGGAGATCCTGCTGGACGACCAGACGATCAAGTTGGTGTCAGCCTCTTCATTCCTCAATGGGGAATGGAAACTGAACAGCAAAACCAGCAAGGAGCAAGAGGAAGTCGAATGGACTTCAGACCACCCAGCCACGTCCATTGAGATGCAGCTTCAAGTCTTGAAGGCCAAGACTATGGTGGCTTGTTGGGATCAGATGCAAACAGCCAAGTGCAAAGATGCCTTGAACTCGCTCTCTGTTTTCAAAGGACCAAGATCAGTGACAACCAGTAAGACCTGGGCTCCAAAAAAAATGGAGATCCCCTGTGCAACCAACAGAGTGACCACATGCGAAATTGGGAAGGAAGGCCAGAATGAGTTGGTCATTGGTGCCTACAAGAATTTCTACGTGTGCCTTTCTCCTGCGACCAAAATGGGGACCTCGGAGGGCCCATCAGGCTGTTGCAACCCCTTTTGGATGATCCCAAAGTCTCTGGAACCTGATGAGGCGAATGTTGAGGCGTGCAAGGATGTTTGATTATATGAGACTTACATATTATACTAACTTCTATATGTGGCTGTGTCTTGACCTCTTGATTGTTTGTGCCTGAAAGCTTTTGTTGCCTTCAAGTTTATCACTTTCCCAACTTGTAGACTTCAAACGCAGGTGCACCCAAACATGGACGTCCTGAAGAAGACGAAATTGAGCCTTGAGCGCTCAATCACTCTTCCGGTTATCCGGAATGTGGGCAAGCTTGAGAAGGAGACGTGCCTGACGATGATCGCGATGAAGCGGAACAAGGAACAGGAGGTGGAACCGCTGAGGGAGCCGCCACCCAAGCGACGCCGGGAGAAAGGTTCATGAGCTGGGTGGTTCAAAAGGGCTGGGCATTTTCTCGCCCTTCTTTTGCATACAGACCAGCGCCTGTCAGCGCGATTCTCCACGCAAAGAGTGAAAATAAATTGCGGCCAGTGATCGTTGAGGCTTACCATGGTTCAGGTTGCATATATTATATAGACTGCAACTCCCCGTGGGCAAAATCTGCTGAGGTCAGAGCCAACATCACTTCAGAGTGCGGTGTCCCAGAGCCATCAGATGCTGCACCTGCCATATATACTTGCTCTGTCCTGTAGAACTCTGTGCACCCATGGAGGCTGCTGTGCTTTTTCCAAAAGCTCGCAGCTCGCATGCTACTTTCATGACTGCAGGTTTTATGTGTGATCTCAGTGCAGCTGCATGCGTACAAACACATGCAGAAGGAAAGGGTTAAGATTTGAAATTGGCTACACATGCATTCGTACCTGGAGAGGTCAACAGGACATATAGTGCTCCCAGGTCATATGGGCGAACTGATCATGCTTTGCATGGCTATGTGGAAGAGGTTGCAACATACTTAAGAGTATTTAGGACCTGGGCCATGGCGGATGGTGCACACGCAGAGACGGAGCCCGAAGGGATTGAAGAAGCGAAGGAAGAGCAAGATGTTGGCAGCTTGCCGCTGGTGATTGAGACGGTCACCAGGGTGCAGTTGGGTGCTCGGCGGCCTTGGTTCCCTCAGTGTCAGGAAGTGGACGGCCGAACCTTCGTGACCCTCACGAAGAATGACCCAGGCCTTTGCTTCCTCGTGACAGGAAAGGGTCAAAACCGACACCAGAAAAGAGACCCTCACAGCCTCAACGTCCAGTGGTGGGACGATGCAAGACGCATGCGGCAAGCCGCATGTAGTGCTTTGGTGAAGAAGCACATGCTCAGTGCATTGCAGGAAGGGGAAGCTCCCCCACGAATTCGCCACCCGCGCGAAGATGATAAGTGGGTGATATCGCGTTTGGTGGTCGTGGACTTCCCGGAGGTGGAGGCCTTTGGCATGGCAGCCCGAGAGATGACCATGTTATGGTCCATCAGAAGCCGTGACCTGGACGTGGAGCTGGAGGAAGGCAATCTGCGGTACATCATCGCAGCGTTGTCAGCTTCGGATGCTGTAGTGAAAGCGGAGGTGGCTGCAGAACCAAAGGAGATGGCATCTCCGAGACGAAAAAGGCGAAGGCTGAAGAAGCGCCCGAGCGCAGAAGAGGGTGGCGAGAAAGCCGAGGAGGGCTGAAGCAAGTGGCCTGCGTGAATTGGCTTGCCAAATCACACACGACTGCTGCGTGAGAAAGGGCATGCCAATAGATCTTCTTTAGCAAAGACTGGTGAGCTTCTGCTGGACAAGAAAATAGCTGCTCCTCCCTCCAAGTGTTGTTCAAACGATTTGCCACTTGCATGTTGAAGCACAAGATGCATTTCACATGATGCTGCGAGTTCATTGCATTCACTTTCAATTAAGTTCTCTCCAAAAGATCTATCACTTGCTTTTTGTATTCGTTTGTGATTGCTGTCGCTACATTGGCATCCAAATGTTGTCATGTCAACAAGGTCCATGAGGTTGCCGATTGTGCTTCTGTATACTGTATAGCCGTATTCAAAACAGTTCAGCAAGAATCGTTCAAGTCGTGCGCTTCCTGCTTGACAACATCATGCCGCGTGTGTTGGAGCGCTCCATCAGCTCTGGTGACGATTCCTGCAGGGTCATTTGGTCCTGCTCTTGGGTCATGGACGATGGTCTTATTAAGTGGCGTGTTGAACGCCTTGATGGCTCGGTACGTTTGAGACTTGTTTATGAACACAATTTTACTCCGGAAAATTGTTCCATTTCATATGGGAAAACGTTGTTCGATATTTTTGATGTGTGCTTATATGATCCCTTTCCAGTCGACCTTCCAGTGGTGATGTGTTTGTTTGCCCAGGATCCCTTTCAACGATGTCGCAGCAACCTGGGCCATGGAGGATGCTGAGAAGATTCGTATCAAGCAGCTTCTTGAGGCCAAAGTCACGCCTGAGCCTCCGTGAGATATGGCAGCGTGAGGGCATGAAAAAAAACAATTCCGTCACGGCTTCTTGTGCCAGCACTTGCAATTTTCAGTCTCACTGCCAATCATGCCGTGCATCTTTTGCATTTGTATTGTTGTTTTCGAGTTTTGCAGGAAACTTCATATCCTTATAGGTCACATCTGGAACATACTGGGCCTTGAGCCATTGTGTGTCGGCGGGTTTCCATTGCTTTGAGTTGTCATCTTTGACTCCATTGAAGACATCATGCTGTGCATGCTGATGCACGCATGAAAATCATGACGTCTATGCACTTCAGTGATTGGCTCAGGCTTGCAAGTTTCAACCAGTAAGTTCAACCTTTTGCTGCCCGATGGCTGTGAAAGGATCGCCGGCGGCCAAGAAGGTGTTGACCAAGAAGGCTGCAATGAAGGTGCCAGCCAAGAAGGCGGCAATGAAGAAGATGCCAGCGAAGAAGGCGGCAATGAAGAAGATGCCAGCCAAGAAGGCGGCAATGAAGAAGCACGCCATGAAATCTATGAAGATGTCCACGAGCCCATGGAATCGGATGACAGAGAAGAAGATGCGAGCAGACGATGAGAAGGAACCTGCCAAGCAGCGTCGGTTTATGTACTCCGTCATTCGTATGAGTGCGAAGGAGAAGAAGCGTGTCTGGAACGAAGACATGGATGAATGTGTGCAGGAATGGGTGGAGGTTCTGAGCTACAACAAGAGCTTTCGCCAACCACCGCCATGCCCACGCAAAAAGTGGATCCAGGGCTGTATGGAGGAACGTGGATGGCTGCTGTTGAAGGTGAAGCTGGCGCACAAGCCAAGTGGATGGCTGAAGATTGAGGCACATCAGCTGCCGCATTTGTAGGGCAAGTTGGATGAGTGATGCTTCTGAGAGGAGTTTGAAAAACAGCATTGCCAGTCTTAGGTGGTCCAGGCATCGTTGATATTCGTGCGTTCAAGGTTCATAAGTTCGATATTTGTTTCAGTCGTTGGTTCAAACCAATTCTTGGAGTGTGATTCAAATGTCTCACGATAGTCATTCTACGCTGTTGGGCCTTGGCTGTTGCTTTGCTGCGGTTTTTGAATGACTTTTGCTGAAAAACCCGCTATACAGGTGTCGTTGGAGATGAAAACGGGTTCAAATTGGGATTTTTGACTAGGAAAAAAGATAGCTCTTTGGTCAGTATGCATGTCTTTGATGCCGGGTCGTTCTCTTTTCATGGAAAGCATGTGTGTAGCATTTCCGCAAGGTTTCAGGCATCCAAGACGTTTGAGCGTGCTGGGTTGCTGTGACTCGCACGTGTCAGATTCGACGACGAGAGTCAAGCTTTCAATGTGCTAGGTGCTGCCACCAATCCCGCGCAGGCACTATGACAACATTTCAGAGGAAAGTGCATGCGAGCAATTGCCCAGCATGCTTGGTGTGAAGCTTGTACCAAACAACGCACTTACTATATGTCTGCCAGGTCACTTGAAGCCACCATGACTGCGTGGGAACTTAGTGGAAGTGAAGCTATGTAGATAGGACGGACTCTTGGACACATTTGAAGGCTACATACTGTGCCGGGCAATTTGCTCGCACAGCTGCATATACAATGGAACTTTTCATGGACAGATGCAACAATGAGAAGTTTCTCATACTCATGTATCAGGGGGTTGATTGTGGGGATAGATGTGAGTTTCATGGCACTGATGCATGAATCAAGGCATGATGTAAGAGCAATAAGACATGGCTGAGATGGCTGGGAGGTGCTGGACATGGATTTGAACACAACAGCTTGACATGTGTGGGCGCAGCCTTAAGAAGAACATAAACAGTATAGGACGCAATGTGAGGAAGGTGCAAATTTCGTTACCTTCTGTGGGAGCTGGGTCAACTGGATCGCTTTCCATGGTTCAGTCATTCCACAATCTCTCCAGGTTGCATATATTATATATTGCAACTGCCCATGGGCAAAATCTGCTGAGGTCAGAGCCAACATCACTTCAGAGTGTGGTGTCCCAGAGCCATTGTTGCTGGTTCTTGAAACGGCTTGGAGCAGGACACCTCAGAGACATAAATTGACCAAACGTGCAGGGTTATCACTTGGCACCATACTGACATGTCTTGTAGCACGCAGCTCAATTGTGATCTCTTCATCCAGTGTTGCATCGGCCGGCACCCGTGACATGGCACCCATCTGGATTTACCCAGAAGGAATTGTGGTCGAGCTGGCCGTAGTCACAAAGTCCCCGGTGCTGAAGTTGCTTGGATCAAGTTAGAGTGCATCACACTTCACGTGTGCAGCAGTGAACCAAGTTCTTTCCGCATTAGCTCTTTCATGAGGCACGTGTTCTACTGTCTCCTAGCATTCGTGCAACTTCATTTGAATCGCTGGGTGCTGACTCACCCTAATGTCCGTGGACTGGAGTTTCCCTTCAATCACATGTTCGGGAAGCAGGACCATAGTGTTCCAGAAGGGCGTGCTGGGTCATTGTGCTCGCACGTATATATACATATATATGTATATATATACAGATATATATCTATATGTAAATATACATACATGTTTTTATATATACACATCTATATTTATACATACATAGATCCATAGATGCATGGATACAAACATACAGAGATATAAAGATACATACATACATGCATGCATACTTACATACACATACATACACACACATACATGCACATACATACATATACATACACATACATACACATACATACACATACATACACATACATACACATACATACACATACATACACATACATACACATACATACACATACATACACATACATACACATACATACACATACATACATGCGTACATACATGCGTACATACATACATACATACATACATGCATACATACATACATACATACATAACACAATTTCCATTGAAAGGGGTCCTCGGGGTCAAAGGGGTCCTGGGTCCGCGCGTGCGCGCGCCAAAAGACTTCAAAATTGAGACCATTTTGGCGCGCGCGCGCGCGCGGACCCAGGACCCCATTCAGGTTCAGGACCCCTTTCAAGGGAAATCTTGTTACATACATACATACATACATACATACATACACATACACACATACATACATACATACATACATTAATTACATACATACATACATACATACATACATACCCATACATACATACATACATACATACATACATACATACATACATACATACATACATACATACATACATACATACATACACACACAGACAGACAGACAGACAGACAGACAGACATGCATACATGCATACATGCATACATGCATACATGCATACATACATACACTTTATATATGTATATATATATATTTATACATACTTGATTTTTTGATGTGTGTTGATCATGTGTATTGTTGATCTCCAGGACGGATGGCGATTTGGGGCGGCTTTCCTTTACAGGGGCAAGGTCCACTTTGCGATGCTGACCCACCCAGAGGATCAACCTTTTTTTTCTGAGTTGGGGATGGTTAGACTTCGCGTGAATGGGCTCCTGATACTCAAGGAAACCATTGCTGGGAGTTTGTGGCAGCATGTGCCGCAATACCATGCCGAATCTTTAGATGGCTGGTTTCCCTAGTTGTTTTGACGCCGATCTTGAAACTGGAAAAACAGTTGCTTTCTGCTCGTTTGATTTTCAATGATGAAGTTACAGTTGGCATCCGTTTTTTCTTCGAGATCAACTCACTGCTGTAAGAGGTTTTGCATCCGCCCCCAGCGTGCTATCAGGCCAAAACTTCAGGAGTTGACAGTTCTTCATCGTGCGCACCGGGCTTGTGGTGGTGTATGGGCATGGCTGTGTGGAGTTTGCCATGGTAACGCATGCTGGGCTACAATAAGCTCGCGTGTTGGCATGTGATGTAAACGTTCCACCCCAGTGCCACGCAAGCCCAGGCTCAGCATAGGAAGCTCTTTCTGCAGGCGGGGGAGTGATTTTTAGGACAATGCTTGGCGTTCTTACCTCGAACCCGCAAAATAAAGGAAAGGTGTTTTTTTTTGGACCTTTGGCAGTGGCAAACCAACGGGACAATTACAAGACCCAGTCATGAGTCTCGAATAGTTTATTGGTTTCTGAGGATTTGTCATGGTTCTAGTTTATCCATATTATCATTACATGATTTAAATTGTAGCAGTTTTTTGAATACAAAAACTCGTCACACATGTCAATGTCGAGTGCGGTATTTCCAGCACCTGCACCGTTGTCAGGACCTATGCGTTGATCAACAGGAGCCTCAGAATCCTGAGTTGCGACCATCACAACTCCAAAAAAAAACGTCATTTCACATCAATTTCAAATATTTTTGGGCTCCAAAAAAATTGAAAAGTATAGCTACAGCCTGTCTTTTTAAGAGATTTGTGGTTGCCTTGAGAACTAAAAAATTCAAAAAATGACGTTAAACTGTCAAAATGCAAAAAAAATG
>CAMXCT020002169.1:0-111842 GCA_947184155.2 Cladocopium goreaui
CCCCAGGGCCAGGGCCAAGGCCACTTCCGCAACAGGCACCCAGGGCCAGGCCACAGCAATGGCTTTCTATGGGCTTTCAAAGCTGCCGTTTGCCAGCCCGCAAACGCTCCAAAACTCTCCAAACGCTCCAAAGCCTCCAAAACCCGCCAAACCCTCCAAACACCGTCCCCAGCAGGCACCCCAGATCCACAGCAATGACTTTCTTGAGGCTTTCAAAGCTGCCGTTTGCCAGCGCGCAAAGGCTGCAACCCCCCAAAAATTCCAAACACCTTCCTTAACAGGTGGCCAGGGCCACAGCAACTATCCATCTGTTTATCCAACTGTCTATCTACCTATCTGTCATCTATCTCTCTCTCTCTCTTTCTCTCTCTCCCTCTCTCTCTCTCTCTGTCCCTCTATCTATCCATCTGTCCAACAATCGATCTATCCACCTGTTTATCAAACTGTCTATCTACCTATCTATCAATCTCTCTCTCTCTCTATCCCTCTATCTATCCATCAATCTATCATCTATTCACATGTCTACCTGTCTGTCTGTCTGTCTGTCTGTCTGTCTGTCTGTCTGTCTGTCTGTCTGTCTGTCTGTCTGTCTGTCTGTCTGTCTGTGTATCCATCCATCCATCCATCCGTCCATCCGTCCATCCATCCATCCATCCATCCATCCCCATCCATCCACCCATCCATCCCCATCCATCCATCCATCCATCCATCCATCCATCCATCCATCCATCCATCCATCCATCCATCCATCCATCCATCCATCCATCTCTCCCTCTCCTCTCCTCTCTCTCTCTCTGCTCTCCCTCTCCCTCTCTCTCCCTCTCTCCCTCTCCCTCTCCCTCTCCCTCTCTCTCTCTCCCTCTCCTCTCTCTCTCTCTCTCTCTCCCCCCACAGTCCCCCCCAAATAGAGGGGGGTCGGCGGCACCTGGGCGCTAGCCCATTCTATTACCAAAGGGATCCAAAGGGTAGATGTTATGGTTAACATGTTGGGATCTAAGATGATCTAAGAATTTCCATCGCCTAGCATTGCCTAGCCAGAAATGGGTGAAACTGGGCGGACTGCAACCCATGTGGCCATCTGATCCATCTGGGGAAATTCTGGCTACCCGATTTCGGGGCTACCAGAGTTTCAGATCATCTCGGGTTTTTCTCAAGATATCAAGATCCGGAAAGCGCTAAAAGCCCATAGACTTTTGTGACAGTCATTCCGTAGATTTCCATCGAATAGAAAGTCATGGGGTAACTATCACTATAAAATGGCCATTCGACAATCTACTGGATGTCCATAGACTTTTATATAGAAAGTCATCCCATAGAAAGTCATGGCCATTTTGGGACATCCATTGCTGAACAATACCCTGAAGATCAGCGAATTCTGAGCTTGTCACCACTGATCCTTGACGCTGCAAACGTTTCAGAAGTCGAGTGTGCCTGCCACATAGCCACCGAACTTCCGTTCAGATGAACTTAGCGTTGCACGTTGAGTATCATTTGAGTGCAGCTTCATGAACAAGTTGAAACAAACACACCAACATCAAATATCTGGGTAAATCAATGGTAAGACACCGGCAAATCATCATCATTCACCAACAAAAAGATCCAAACATGGATAATTTACCATAAATTGACCATTGGTTTATCCATGTTTGGATCTTTTATTACCATTGATTTACCATTGATTTCACCGGTAAATTCATGATAAACCATCATCATCCAACCATTTACCATTGATTTACCATTGATTTACCATTGATGGTTGGATAAACATGGTAAATTCATTTCCAACCATCACTGGTAAATCAATGGTAAATCCTTGGGAGAAACTGAGCAAGCTCCACGGGCGAAGATCCTGTGGCGGCACAGCGCTGGCCTGGAGCCTTGCGATGGAGTGGAATTCTGAGATCTATCTACTGGGATATATCTAATCTATCTATGTATCTATCTATCTATTTATCTATCTATCCATCCAATCCAATCCAATCCAATCCAATCCAATTCTTTCTTATCTTATTCTTATTCTTATCTTATCTTATCTTATCTATCTATCTATCTATCTATGTATCCCCCAGTATTAAACATACATAGATAGTATTATACAAGTAATTATAAGTATATAGCTCAAATTTAAGGGACTGGTCAATCCGAATGACCGATGCGATCGAGTTGTTTTTGAAGGGGTCCCTGAAGTGGTTGACGGGCTGGTCATATGCACCCCATTTCATACATGTTCATACATTTTCAATCTAGTCTATAACAATGTATATCAGATAATATCAATCTCATACTATACCTTCAAATATCTTCCAATAACATCCAGCAACCGTGATTTGTCCAAGTTGACAGGCCAGTCCATTGCTGTCCATGTCGCTTCCCCGCCTCTCGAACATGTCCCTGGCACAATGTAGAGCAGCTCGGACCTGACGGATGGCAAACCACCAGGCTGCCAGGTTCCAAATGTTGACGGCATCAAGATCCAGATTCCCCAATGCCTCTCTCCAGCTGAAGACATCCACAGCAGCACCTTTAAAAACGTGTTTTTCCGTGTTTTTCACGTGCCATGATACAGTGATGCAGTGCCAGTGAAGATTTGAGCTCCCAACTTTGGAAGACCCAAAGAACAAACATGCAGGCGTAAACTTTGGCTGGCGTAAGGCCTTGGAAAATTCGGAAATGGAATGAAATGGAATGACATGGCAGTGGGTCAAAACCCTTGTACCCCTGTAGTTCACATCAAAATAGCTGGGATTTATGGATGTTCATCCCAGTAAAAATGTATCTATAGGTATTGACCCATACCCAAATGGAATGAAATGGAATGAAATGGAATGACATGGATGGGGTTTAAAAAACTCGACAGCAGCGAGGCTCAGCGAGGCAGAGTATCCACCAATCCGAGCTCCACACAGTCAGACATGAGCGACAGCCTCGGCATTGATGAATGGAGGACCGTTGAAGTGAGAAGTGACTGTGACTGCGGTACATCGACATGAGATGAAATGATGATGATGATGATGATGATGATGATGATGATGAGCATAAGTCGCAAGCACATTTTCATCTGTTTGCTTCTCAGGAAACGCATTGCATTGAGAAAGAGACGCCTTTCGACAGCTGGACCGGACCGATTCCATGTCCTCCAGGCGTCGATTTCACAGGATCCCATGGTGCTGCGAAAAAATATGGTGTGCCATGGATCCCATACATTTACCATCGATATACCCCCTTTATGTTAGCATATATACCAGAACCATAGGATCCTATGGGTATTACTTCATCAGCGTTTAGCGAAAACGACTGCGATCATCTGCGATCCTTATAATCGAACACCTATAGATAGCTTTGATACTTGTACTTGCCGTGAAGGGTCTTCTACCACTGCATAGAAATACGTTGCAAGCTGTTTGCTGGTCCTTGAGTTGCCAGCAAACCTCTGCCAAACCTGGTTTGTTCAAGAAATGGAGAGAACATTCATCTTTTTTGGCACGTGTTTGGAATATTTTCATATTTATATACTGTTTATACTAACCAGCACCTCCTGACACGTTGATGCCTCGACCTTTTTTGGACCCTCTTTGCTCCGAAATGCTCCTTAAAAAATCCTTAAAATACCTATTCACACTGAATGCTTGCCAAGCAGCATGTGTAGATGCTTTCTGGGCTGCTAGTACAGGATGGCCACCTGCCAGAGATTGGATCGTCCCCAAAAAGGTGGGGGGTTCCAAGCCAGAAATTCCCAGCCTTAGCCAAATCGATTCACATTCTCTCAAACATCTATGGGATGCTCGTAGATGATAGTCTGGCAGTGTCAATCGTCCAGTTTCATCATTTTTCAAAACATCCTTTCCAGCCACACGGATGGCTTCGGCAGCGTGGAACAGACGTTCGAATCTGACCATGGCCCAAGGACCAGCGCCATCGCCAGCCGCTTCCAAGCACCGCGCCAAGGCGCACCAGTGGGCTGCCACCCGCCAGTCCTTGCGCACCCGTTCGGCCAAACGGTTGCAACAGCTGCAGCCAAAGAGAGCCAAGTTTGCCAAATTCTCAGCCTCCCCAGTTGGGAAACTCCCTGGGATAGGTCGGATAGCTTCGGTGTCAGCAGCAGCTGCCAGGAGCTCTTGATCTGAACTGAAGGATTCTTCTTTCACATCCAACAATGCACAAACTTCGGTGATGGCTTCTTCGTACTGCTGCTTTTGCCAGTACCGCCACAGCACGGTGGTAACAACCATGGCATAAGCCTAGCTCCATCAATGTATCTTGCGTGAAAGAGCGGAGTTAAGGACTGCGATACAGTGAAACAAAAACCACCTTATTATAAGGATTGATAAATAATTATATAATTTGATTTTGACTAGAGCGGGTGACCCGGAAGCTCCGTCCGGCATACTTTTTTTAGAGACCTTTCGACCACACAAATTTGGCATCTCTTTGCCTCTGACAATATCTCGACATTCAGATTTGCCTGTTCTCCAATTCTGCCTGTTTAGGCTTTGATGCAGCCAGTTGTCACAGCAAACTCCAACGAGTCAACTCTTTAGATTCCTTGCATCAATCTAATCTGCAAAGCAATTCTCCCACAAATCTGAATTTCATGCCAGCTCGAACGAATAATTGTTCTGGATGTGACTCCTTTTTTAAAACTGAATTGATCACGTCCACGCAAGCTCTTGAGATCAAATGGGTTCTTGTGCCCACGGCTTGTCGTGGCGGTGCCGGATCTACCATGGGCACTTCTCACGTCGAGGGCTCCGCGAGCGAGCTCGAGAGTCCTGCTGAGCTGAGCTTCGCAAAGCAAAACTGTAGGGCAATACATGGCAAAATAGGTTATACACAGTTTATATATAATTATATTTACATATATAATATAATATATATATATATTTAAATATATATATATATATACATACATGATCAAAACTTTGAGATGCTGTCCATCATATCCATCCTGAGACCACTATGTGCAGGAATCATTCTTTCTCGTCTTTGTGACGATCTATCAGCTTCAGGTTCTGCATCAAGATGCAAAATCCCTCGCCCATCTCCTTCTCTCCATCCATGCCCTGCCAAGTCCAGAGGGAAAAAAACCATTGACATGTGGATATTTCCGATATTTCCTGAAATATGGGTAGCTGTACCCCAAACCATTGCTTTCCCCATGCCAAACAAAAAACAATGAACTTGGATGATAATGATTATATATAACTTGGCTTTGCAGATCTTTGCAGATGTATTCAGAATGTGCTCCTCGCAGGCTTCCAAGACAACTTCCAACTCATCCTCTGAGTATTCTTTTCGCCAACCTTTCCTGGTGAAGAAAACGTCATCAGTGCAAGGTATATTTCCCTTGAATGTGTTTCTATGCCCGCATACTACAAAAATATATTTCACATGTGTATGTACGAAAAAACAGTGACACAACTGCATGTAAATGGATGGCTAATTATTGGACATTCTTGCACGGATCAAGGCTGCATCTGCTGACATATTCCCGTTCCTTGGAGGGATGTCGGAATCTGACTCTGCGTAAAAGCATTCGCCGCCTGACCTGAGAATGAATGTTTGCAAAGTCCGAGAAAAACTTGGGGAGAATGAAATCGCCAAAATCATTCAAATGATTTCAGAAGACTGCTGGCTTTCACTGACTTCACATCTTGCAGTACCTGCAATACATTGAAGACCCTTGAAGCGTCTTGAGGCTTCAACGCGTCGCAAACCCACCATGTTGGCTTTCCATCTGCTGCCATTGTGAAGGCAATGCTTGGACGTGAGCCCTCAGTTTTGGGCCTGGGCTGTAGTTCATCGTTCTTTCTGGGATGGACAGGACCGCAAAAAACCGGCACAACTTCAAACAAGTTGCCCCAGGAAGACCGGCTTTCCGTTTTCCATCTGAGCACTCTTGACATATTTGCCAAAGACGTCATAATCCTCAGACTTCGGACCAAACCGCATCCCAACACCCAACAGCATCTGACTATAAATATATATAAATATATATATAAACATATTTAATATAACATATATATATATATACATTACTTATTATATATATATGTATTAAATATATTATATTATATTATATTATATTATATTATATTATATTATATATAATATATAATATATATATAATATATATAATATATAATATATATATATAATATATATATATATATAATATATATAATATAATATATAATATATAATATATATAATGTATATAATATATATAATATATATAATATATAGTATATACAATATATATAATATATATAATATAATATATATAATATATATAATATATAATATATATAATATATATAATATATATAAAGTTTACATAATATAATAAAATATAAATATAATATAATCTGATATAGATATATAATAAAATATATAATATAAATTATACAAAAACAAATATATAATATATGAACTAAAATATATAATATATACTGTTTAAAAAATAATACATAATTTATACTATATAATACATAATATAAATAATATATAATATATCATAAATATTATTTAATATATTATATATAGTTTATATTATATAATATATAAAATATATAATACACATAATATATAGTATATATATATATTATAATGTATATATATATAGTTAATTTATACTATATTACTATCAAATTATATATATACAATATATACACGGATATGTATATGTAGAATTCAATCATATTATAAATACATATACATGTACATATACCGTATTATACCGCATTGTATACTATTTCACGCCCTATATATAGATAGTTGTATGATGTGTATATATATATATAATCATAATATATGTATCATAATATGTATATATATAATCATATAAAATAGTGTCAACCCCGGAGTAATAAACCATGGTTTATTGTGGGGGTAGCCTTCAAATAGTGATGGGGTTTAGCCCAGCTTCCATGGCCAGTTCTTCAGAGCCTTTTAGCTCGAAGGCTTCGCTTCCATGGTAGTCACCGTCAAAGTCCTGCGTCTTTTACACGAGCTTGAGCTCAAAATCCCCTATCAATGGACTTTTTAATGGGAAAACCATTGGAAAATATGAAGCAATTTGGGATAGTCCTCTATCAATGGAAGTTTTTCATGGGAAAGCCATAGGAAAACCATAGGAAAAAATGGTGGCCAAGATGGGGACCTCCCCTGCAAATGAAAGTTATATTGGGAAAATCATCGAACTAGATGGGGATTTTCCATCAAACCAGGTTTGATAACCGAAGAGTTGCTAGGAATAGGACAACGATGAACCTTTGGATTGGTGAAACCTGGATTGGTTCAAGGGACGAACCATTCATGTGGCCACCAAATCTGTGAAATCAATGGGGTTTCCTGCAGAATTTCCCTTCAGAACGGGACAAACATATATGGGTCGGATTTTGGAGCTGTTGAATTTTGCGCGAATGATCGCGAATGTTGCATGTGAAACACTTGACTTGGCCTGGGAACAAATAGCCTTCATGTATGCAGCAAGAGATCTTGCAAGCAAGTGCAAGTTACAGTAGGGAGGGAAATCCGGGAGGTCCAAGCACCCGAGAGTGCGGCTTTCTTTATGCAATCCTGTATTATCAATGCAACATCTGTAGTCAAGATTTTCACCATCTTGAGAGTCGTTGTCTGTGTCCTCATCTCTATCATAGTCATCTCCTTCACCGTCTTCATCTGGAAGAGCTTCTTCCAAGTCTTCCTCCAGAACAAGAATAATGCCACGTAAACGGAAGTGGCAAGCAGACTCGACACGTCAAGAAATCAGCTCCTCTGCTCACCACTTAAAGTGGACGCTGAAAGCAAGTAAGAGGGTTCGGCAATCCTGATATCTTTACTATATCTTTCATGGCATCCTGCTTCTGACATCTCCCGACCTTTAATCCCAACTCCTGGGATATCCAAAGAAAACAACATCAGCCACAGGCCTTTCCCATGGATGCCCTTCTGGCACACAACGGGAGGACGTTGCAAGGACCCCGAGTTCAAACTTCAAACATACGGGAAGCGGCAGCAGCGGCGGCCCAACCCAAGTCCCACAGATTGAGGCAGCGCATCAAACATGTGGTGTCAAATGAAAAGAGTGAAAGACAACAAACATCAGCACATTATTCTGCACCATTCCACCATTGTTGACCTTGACATTTCTTCTAACAGTCTCTACCCTTGCCAATCACATCCCATTTCGCTACTTGGGGGTGCATGTCATGTACTGGGGTATACCCTATATGCAACTAGGTTGTTTTACGGTTATTGACCCCAAGGCCTAACCGGGCCGTGGTCACAACGCTCCCAAGGCCTAACTGCCAAACTGCGACCGCAACGGCCAATTCAATGCACGTAACCGGCCCTTTCACTGAAAGCGTCCGACGTCCTGAAGTTCACTAGAAAAGGCGACTCGTCACGTAGAGGAAAAGGGCGACACATGGCGCCACTGACAATGATAAATCATGAGAAATACATGCCGAAGCAGCGAGACATTTGTATGCGCCGGGTTTCAGGCGATGGGAAGCATGGCGCAGTGCCAAAGTTCCGGACCCACATCGGCCATGTGACGGGAGACATTTGTAGCTGGCGAGGAATCGGAGGTTTTGAAGCGTTTTCAAAGATACCGGGACAATTTTAGCTAGGCAAAATATGGCAACATGATGTTTTAAGATGCCTTTAGAATGAACCGCACCAGCCATGCAAGGACAACTGAGGCATCTCCGATCACAGGTTCTCTCAGTCGATCTCCTTGTTGATGCCTCACTGGGCTGCACCATAAACAAAAAATGCAGGCAACAACTGGTAGATGACAATAGAGAATGCCTTTATATATATATATTATACACATATACTTATATGATCTTATATGAACTTAAGTGATTATATGTAATTGTTATCATTTGTACAGCATACATCATACGCATATATATATATAACACTATAAACAGATATGTAGCATCATGATACATTATGTATCTTCCGTCTAGCATAATATGAACATAATGAACATACCATACCTAAATACTTAACCCAAATCATACACTTCTCTGAAAAGGTCCAGCAATGGGAGATAAAAGAGAGGCAGCAAGGATCGTTGGTTGCTTCGGCACCAGCTGCGGTGCCAAACATCGGTAGCAGACATCTCGTGTCACAATGGTGAAGAAATATCAAGACTTGTCATTGAGAAATGTCAATGGACACATACAGAGTTAAGAGAATGAGAGTTCCAGACCACAGAGCGTTCAGGTTGAGCCCCGCAAGCCGCCAAATTGTTGTCGTGACGTGCGCTTGTTTGGATAGACTCGGATAGACATCATGAATAGCGGAGTATGGACACCATTGAATCGGTACGAGAACAAGCAAGCCGCAGCAAAATCAAAAAACACCTTTGTAGCGACAAAACCATGAGAATCCATGCTTCTTGGGGTCGTGGGGATTCCAAAGACTTTTCTGTCAAATAATCGCCCAAACCACACAAATGCCCTGGAACCACGCACTGCCATGCCATAGTCCGCACATGTCCACACCTTGAGGTGAGCGGCGTCGAAAACCGGGTAGCGATTTGGTTCTAATCCTTATAAGCTTTCGCGACGGCTTTCGCGGTTCTTTCGCGCGCACAGTTCTGGCTCTCGCGGCGACGTATTTCGTGATATCTTTCGCGGTTGCTTTCGCGGAAAATTGCCCGTAAATGATGGTGCACATGTATATTTAAATGTGCTTCTACTATCTACCTGCTTTCGCCACTGCTTTCGCGGCTCGACCTTGACGCACTCCTTTCGCGGAGCTTTCGCGCGGCTTTCGCGCGTGAAGGTTTGGCTTTCGCGGGGGGTTCCCCACATGAACCCGAATACTAAATCCCTTCATGGAGGTTTTTGATGCTGCTCAGGTGAGGATGCCTGTAACATATTGCAAAGCCGCCGCATAACACTGCGATGGTCAGTCTAAAACACATAGGTTTCAGTTTCAATCGCTGTTCTTGAATCCCAACCATGATATTTCAATGAGTGGCTCTCTAGCTGGAACATGCTGGAATTGATGTTATAGCATGCTTGTGCAAATGCCAATGCGAAAAACATGAGAAAACTGTGTCCCCTCAGACCTTACCCTAAGATACCCTAAGAAACACTTGGAGTGAAACCATGTGCTTAAACCAGACGGTCTCCATGTGACATGCGGCAAACCATTCCGAAATCCTTGAACTGCTGGAAGAAGGTCTTGTTATTGTCATTGACCGAGATAAAGTTCCACAAGCACTATCATGTCATCTCTGAAGAATGCATGGGCAGCAGATCCCGGCAAGGTGTCTTGCCATGGTCGAAGAATGACAAACATCTTGGAACTGTCAAGAAAGGGGGCCAGAATTGGTTTTGTACACTGAGAAAGCCATGTGCAGCAATTTCGCAGAAGAACTTCCATGCGCAGCAACATGAACTAGATGAGCAATCAGAGAGAAAGGACAATGTTTCGACATGTTTGAATCATGTTTGGAACATTTTTGAACACCAAAAATGATGCCCAAACATGATCAATCATGATCAGACATGAAGGGTAACCCAAAGGCTGTGTCTGTATGCATCCTGTCCGTTGAACTGAGGAAACTGGAAGTATGTGACTTTGGGCGTTTCAGGTTTCGAATTCATCTCAACCCCCAAGAAGTACTGTGATGTTGAAGAGGTCCACTTGGAACAATTCCATGCATGGACAGCATTTCCGTTGGGTGGAACTCAACTGATGTCGATAATGTTCAGGGGTAAGAGAACCAGGAAGAAACCAACGCTGTTGAAAACCCTGGTGTCGGGCCAGTTGCTGGCTGAACAGTGGTGGCCGGAGCCAGACAGTCTCCTAATGGTTTCCCGGAAACCCAAATCTGAAACCTCGGAAAACTCGACGGTGCCCTGTGACATGCGGCAAACCATTCCGAAATCCTTGAACTGCTGGAAGAAGGTCTTGTTATTGTCATTGACCGAGATAAAGTTCCACAAGCACTATCATGTCATCTCTGAAGAATGCATGGGCAGCAGATCCCGGCAAGGTGTCTTGCCATGGTCGAAGAATGACAAACATCTTGGAACTGTCAAGAAAGGGGGCCAGAATTGGTTTTGTACACTGAGAAAGCCATGTGCAGCAATTTCGCAGAAGAACTTCCAGGCGCAGCAACATGAACTAGATGAGCAATCAGAGAGAAAGGACAATGTTTCGACATGTTTGAATCATGTTTGGAACATTTTTGAACACCAAAAATGATGCCCAAACATGATCAATCATGATCAGACATGAAGGGTAACCCAAAGGCTGTGTCTGTATGCATCCTGTCCGTTGAACTGAGGAAACTGGAAGTATGTGACTTTGGGCGTTTCAGGTTTCGAATTCATCTGAACCCCCCAGAAGTACTGTGATGTTGAAGAGGTCCACTTGGAACAATTCCATGCCTGGACAGCATTTCCGTTGGGTGGAACTCAACTGATGTCGATAATGTTCAGGAGTAAGAGAACCAGGAAGAAACCAACGCTGTTGAAAACCCTGGTGTCGGGCCAGTTGCTGGCTGAACAGTGGTGGCCGGAGCCAGACAGTCTCCTAATGGTTTCCCGGAAACCCAAATCTGAAACCTCGGAAAACTCGACGGTGCCCTATGACATGCGGCAAACCATTCCGAAATCCTTGAACTGCTGGAAGAAGGTCTTGTTATTGTCATTGACCGAGATAAAGTTCCACAAGCACTATCATGTCATCTCTGAAGAATGCATGGGCAGCAGATCCCGGCAAGGTGTCTTGCCATGGTCGAAGAACGACAAACATCTTGGAACTGTCAAGAAAGGGGGCCAGAATTGGTTTTGTACACTGAGAAAGCCATGTGCAGCAATTTCGCGGAAGAACTTCCAGGCGCAGCAACATGAACTAGATGAGCAATCAGAGAGAAAGGACAATGTTTCGACATGTTTGAATCATGTTTGGAACATTTTTGAACACCAAAAATGATGCCCAAACATGATCAATCATGATCAGACATGAAGGGTAACCCAAAGGCTGTGTCTGTATGCATCCTGTCCGTTGAACTGAGGAAACTGGAAGTATGTGACTTTGGGCGTTTCAGGTTTCGAATTCATCTCAACCCCCAAGAAGTACTGTGATGTTGAAGAGGTCCACTTGGAACAATTCCATGCCTGGACAGCATTTCCGTTGGGTGGAACTCAACTGATGTCGATAATGTTCAGGGGTAAGAGAACCAGGAAGAAACCAACGCTGTTGAAAACCCTGGTGTCGGGCCAGTTGCTGGCTGAACAGTGGTGGCCGGAGCCAGACAGTCTCCTAATGGTTTCCCGGAAACCCAAATCTGAAACCTCGGAAAACTCGACGGTGCCCTGTGACATGCGGCAAACCATTCCGAAATCCTTGAACTGCTGGAAGAAGGTCTTGTTATTGTCATTGACCGAGATAAAGTTCCACAAGCACTATCATGTCATCTCTGAAGAATGCATGGGCAGCAGATCCCGGCAAGGTGTCTTGCCATGGTCGAAGAATGACAAACATCTTGGAACTGTCAAGAACGGGGGCCAGAATTGGTTTTGTACACTGAGAAAGCCATTTGCAGCAATTTCGCGGAAGAACTTCCAGGCGCAGCAACATGAACTAGATGAGCAATCAGAGAGAAAGGACAATGTTTCGACATGTTTGAATCATGTTTGGAACATTTTTGAACACCAAAAATGATGCCCAAACGTGATCAATCATGATCAGACATGAAGGGTAACCCAAAGGCTGTGCCTGTATGCATCCTGTCCGTTGAACTGAGGAAACTGGAAGTATGTGACTTTGGGCGTTTCAGGTTTCGAATTCATCTGAACCCCCCAGAAGTACTGTGATGTTGAAGAGGTCCACTTGGAACAATTCCATGCATGGACAGCATTTCCGTTGGGTGGAACTCAACTGATGTCGATAATGTTCAGGAGTAAGAGAACCAGGAAGAAACCAACGCTGTTGAAAACCCTGGTGTCGGGCCAGTTGCTGGCTGAACAGTGGTGGCCGGAGCCAGACAGTCTCCTAATGGTTTCCCGGAAACCCAAATCTGAAACCTCGGAAAACTCGACGGTGCCCTATGACATGCGGCAAACCATTCCGAAATCCTTGAACTGCTGGAAGAAGGTCTTGTTATTGTCATTGACCGAGATAAAGTTCCACAAGCACTATCATGTCATCTCTGAAGAATGCATGGGCAGCAGATCCCGGCAAGGTGTCTTGCCATGGTCGAAGAATGACAAACATCTTGGAACTGTCAAGAAAGGGGTGGTTTTGTACACTGAGAAAGCCATTTGCAGCAATTTCGCGGAAGAACTTCCAGGCGCAGCAACATGAACTAGATGAGCAATCAGAGAGAAAGGACAATGTTTCGACATGTTTGAATCATGTTTGGAACATTTTTGAACACCAAAAATGATGCCCAAACATGATCAATCATGATCAGACATGAAGGGTAACCCAAAGGCTGTGCCTGTATGCATCCTGTCCGTTGAACTGAGGAAACTGGAAGTATGTGACTTTGGGCGTTTCAGGTTTCGAATTCATCTGAACCCCCCAGAAGTACTGTGATGTTGAAGAGGTCCACTTGGAAAAGAACCAGGAAGAAACCAACGCTGTTGAAAACCTTGGTGTCGGGCCAGCTGCTCTGGCTGAACACTGGTGGCCGGAGCCAAATCTGAAACCTCGGAAAACTCAACGGTCCCCATTGTGACATTCGGCAAACCATTTCGAACTTATCCGGAATCCTTGAAGTGCAGGAAGAAAGTCTCGTCGGTGTCATTGACCCAAATAGATCGAGAGAAGGACATTGATTCATGACCGAAACCTTGTGCCACGAGAACATCGTAGACCATCTCTGTATCTGAACAGGGAATACAGTAATTGCTGAAGAGGTTCCGGGATGACATGGTCCAAAGATGTCCAAAGAACATGTGCTCATCTTTCGACAGGGAAGGATCCCAATCCCCACCTTTCGACCGACCATGATCAAACCATGTAGATATGCCCTGGAATCCAGGGATCTAGCCGTACTCCGGAGAGTTGTGATTTCTTCCGGCAGACCTTTCGGCCCGCGGTTATAGATGGCCGGAGCCCTACGTGAAGTCATGGAGCGTAACGATGTCACCAACCTGGAAGAGAATCTGGTGTCGAGCCAATTGCTGGCTGAACATTGGTGGCCAGGGCCAGGCATTCGATATCATGCGATGGTAATTGAAACAGAAGCGAACACAACTTACACATCTTTACACTTCGAAAGAGCGACACGACTGCGGTCCTTCGTCCGTTCCACCCATCCCAAGTTACGAGTGCAGGATGCGAACGTCTCGTTGGTGTCATTGATGACAATGAAAGACTCATGAGACGAGTTCTGAAAAGTGGATGTGATGGGCGGAGCATTGTCATTGGAAAAAGTATGAAAAAAGGTGGACAGATTCATACTTTTCAACATCAACCATCATACTTTTCCAATAGAAACCCAACCATCATTTCAACATGTTCACCATGATTTTCTATGATTTTCTTGGGTGACTCAGGGTTTCCTGGAGCGCCGTCTTTTTAAGCAACGGATACCAATCTGACAACAGATTCCAATTGCCAACATTTTTAAGCTGATTAAATTCTGAAATAGTACCCTATAGTACACTAATAGTACATATATTATATTATATTATATATTATATTATATTATTTTAATTTATTTTATATTATATTATAATATATTATATTATATTATATTATAATATATTATATTATATTAAATTATATTATATTATATTAAATTATATTATATTAAATTATATTATATCATATTATTATATTATATTATATTATATCATATTATATTATTATATTACCTTGTGTGTGCAGCTCCGTGGACGCGTTAGGGCATTTCAGACATTCAAACAATTCGAAGAATATTTGAAATTCAGAACATGGAAATGCAATGAAATGCAATTCCCAAACCCAGATCATACATGATCATACATGATTGGATCAAAGTTTGTAATAAAAAGTCTGATCAATTGAGCCAATTGAGCCCATAAACCCATGCCATCCATTGCCATCCCATGTTGTGTTTTAGCCTTGCACGGAACTAACGCCAACGACTCGAAGGCCGGAACCAAAGAATGCACGGGAGAAACAAACCCTTGAAGGCCTCAGTGGTGTTCATGGTATTTCATGGTATTTGAAGGTATTTCATGAAGTTTCATGGTGTTGTTTCAGTGTTTCATGGTGTTTCCTTAATTCCCCCATGGCCATTCTCACCAGCACCGGCAAAAAACCAGCAAGGCTTGATGCCGTTGGGTTCCACCTTGGAGTCACAAGACCAACACCACCAGAAACCGTGGCCGAGGGGCAAAGGCTTTCGTTACGTTGCCTCTGTTCAGACCCATGTTCAGACTCATGAATTGATCAGATCCTTTCGATGCGTTTGGTGAAAAAGGCTTCAACAATGCAAACTGCAACACACACACAAACACCCCCCCAATTCTGCAACGCAGTCCCGGAAGAGCATCGCACAGTACGAATTGTCGCTCCGTGGATTGTAGGAGTCAACAGAAGGGGCACCACAGGAGCACCAGAGAAGGCAGCCGCTGGCCAACTAAAGCACTGGCGAAAGCACTGGCAGGAAGTGCAACATCATGCATCATCAATAATGGGCTACTCAACAAGTTCAACACAGGAAATCATGGAAGTATGCTATCAAACAAAACTTGGGCGTGAATCTTGCCCCACCTCTGTGACCCACCTCCAGCTTCCATTCTGCGTTTCGCATCAACGCAGGATTCGCCGTGCTTGTTCTGTCCTCGCCTGGGTGCCTAACGCCGAGAAACGGGTGGCATTGCGCCGGAACATAGCTGCGATGGCCGGAGCCATGCCATATTCTGGGCCAAGAATTGGGGGAGAAAACATGAGAAAAACGGCTTCGAAAGACCTGTGGTTTTGCGTTGCCAAGAGAACCAATAGAACCACTGTAGATCTCGAAGAAAAGCAACTCAGAGCTGGACGCTTTGTCGCTCCAGGCCGCGAAATTGAGGTCTGGAAGGGAACAAACGAAATCCACCAGGATTGCCATGCGGCATCAATGCAGCTGTATAGGAAATGAGATGAAATGAGTTGAATAAGGTTGAATAAAATGAAACAACCATGCAGCACAAGCACCCCAGCAACCCACATCAAAGAGTAGGCCCATTTCGATGAGCGACGGTGAATTAATGGTTGCTTCAAGGAGCAGAGATCACATCAAAAACACACAACCTCATCGAACAGCAACATTGCATAGAAATTGACATATATATTAAGATGCATAAACAACATCCTGAAGTACCAATTGGCACATGCGGTGGGACGTCCACAGCATCCCCAAAAAAACACCGGTCACAGATACCCAAGGACGGCGAGCTGTGAAACCATGCCATTGCCGTTTCCGTGATGAAACATGAAAGATAGAAAAGCATAGAAAAGCCAGCAGTGCTCCTGAGGGATCTGAGGGCAATTGGGGGCAACATCTTGTCTTTGCAATGCCGAGACGTCATCTCAATTTGCAGCGATGGGTCGAAATCAAACTTTCACCATACAGCTTTTTTCTGGGATGAACAACCACATTGCATGCAAATACATTCAGATACATCATAGATAATCATAGATACATCCACAACCACCAGTAGCTAACCAGCAACTAAGAGTAAGTGACACTATATTTTAGTATACAACTATCAGAATAAATGAGAACAACCAAGAATAACTTAAGAACAACTAGGAGAAACCAAAGAAGTAAGAGTAACTAAGAGTGACCAAGAATAACTAAGAATAACTGGTGGGGTCACCGGCAGAACCCGAGGTACGCCAGTGTCAGCCCACATTTAACGACGGCCTGAGCCGTGCCGAACCCGACCCATTTCGCCTGGCCCAAACGATGCTTAATATTGCTTAATGATTTAGAAGTTAGAATTTTGAAAAAACACATTAAGAAAAAATAAAAATCATTCAACATCTATCCTAATTAGAATCATGATATAGAATATAGAATGATATACTATCAGTGCATGCATAGAGAGATATACTTTCGTATTGTATATCATGCATCTATAACTGCACATCACTCATTCTTAAAATTTCTTAAGTATATCCATTCTGTTTTCACAGTCGTATAATTGAATCTCTGACATTCTACAGCTGTAATCCATTGTAATCCATTGGACGCCCCCTGTGTGCTCGTCTACTCCTTTGACTTGAGTGGCCATGTGAACATTCATGTTGAATGTCTAAATAATGTTAACAACTCAAATGTCTAAATGAGTCAAAATGCACAAGTTGCAGTTCCCATGAAGCTAACCCAGATTGTGTTTTCTTTGAAATGTTGCACAAGTTGCAGCAGGAAGTCTTTGTTTACATTCAAAACAATGCAGCGTGTTCAAGGTTGTCCATCAAAATTCTGCATAGTGTACCACGCCCCAATTTGAGCATATTTCAGGTCCGCTTCATGACCAGGGAAAGGCCAACACCATCTCCTGTTTGACCACCTATACGGAATGTTCCTCTTGAAAAAAAAGAATCATGTTGATCATGAAGAGGTCGTTGAAGAGCCGTCGCTAAAATAGTTAAAGCAGAGCATGTTAAAGCGGCATGAGATTGTGATTGGAACCTCAAGATACTGGCCATGTAGTACTTTCGCCGCCGAACGCAGGGCAAAGTGTAGATGTAATTTGCAACTCTGGTGATACTGCGAATCGCAATAGGACCCAATAGGATCCTACTACTGGAGGGGTGGCCATTGAAATTGCTAAAGAAGCCCATCCAATGATTCATTTTTGCCCACCTTGCCACCTTGGAAACCAAGGCCCTGCCGTAGAAAGGATTTAACAGAAACTGGCAATGAGGCTTGGGGAACATTTTGGAATGAAAAACAGAAAAGAAGTGGACATAAGTGGACTATCATCCCATTTCTTCCAAGTTTCCTTTGTGCACATGTTCTACAAATTCAATGCCCCCATGCCCCTTGCTTTGCCAAACTCTAGCCGCAACAATTCCAAGAAGATTCGCTTAGAATCGTGCAACAAACACTAAAACCATCTAAACATCTAAACACCGCGAAACATGTATGTGGTGTGGCCTCTTGAAAAGGAATGTAAACCTGTGTTCAATATTGTTCAATGCTATGTGCGCTGAGCTTGCGTTGAAATAAACAAAGGCAGAGTCAAATTCAACCGCGAATGTTTTCCTACTAATGACACTTATGTGCCAAGATTTCAGAAACCTTGGTGCATGTCTACATCAGTACAATACAGCATAATGACATTTATCCACAAGAATTCATAAGAATAGATACAACATATTATAACATACTCTATGTAGACATATGTAGACTTAAGCGAACCTAACTAATGATTGTTAGTTTTCTGCCCAGATTGGATACATCCAGTCACATCAAATAGATGGACAAGTAAAACCATTTCATCAAAAACACTACCTGATGATGTTTGATGTTGCATCACTGATTTTTGGATTGTCCCTCTTGAACTCGTCCGAGATGTAAACCATTCGTCAAAGATCCCTCGACAATGTAGTCCCCGCATGTCCACGCCACTTGCTTCTCACGAGCTACAACTGGCCACAACCAGTATCCAGGGGATCCAAAAGTACGAACAAGTGCCTGCCCCTAGCACGACATAGCATGACTACATACGTTTCTCGTTCTACCGATTGCGAAACAAGTGCTGATTCCAAAGATTCCCAAGTCTAGTTTGAACTCTCTTGTGAGCGTCAGGGGAACAGTGTTCATTTTGCAAAGACTTTACCTAATCATTCTCGAGATTTGCCATTGGAACTTGTAGCTGTCCTGTTCCTTTTGGATTTTTCCGTAGTTGACTTCTTCCCTTACGACAAATGCCTACACATGTAGTCCAATTTCAAAGCCCTCCATGGGAAGAAAAAAGGTTGCACAAGAAGTAATAGCTGTTGATCACCTCGAACAATTGTAACTCTATTGAAGTGTTGACCACGTCCCTCTTGTAGCCATTCGATTTGGGCTTAATTAAGCAGCTTGAGCAGCTTGGTCGAATCCCTGAACCTCCAGAAATTGACACCAATGTGTTTTCCCACCGAAACTGTGAGGATTTTGAGACCACAAAGAAGTAGAACTTCCGCCTGGTTTTGCGGTTTTGGACACCGTACACGACTTTAGTGAAGAGAAAGTAACACCAATTCACGCGGTGGCCAGAGCCATGCGTAGTTTTTCATTGCCCACAATTGCCCACATTGAATCATTGACATTTTGCCCACAAAGTAGCCTGACTGAACCATCGCACCAAAAAGGCATGAACATTGTTTTTGATTCCTTTGGCATCTCAATCCGAGATCATTTTGACTGCCATAGCTGTCCTTAGCGTATTGTTGATGAGCTCGTAGTATCTCGTAATATCTCGTAGTATGGGTTCCTTTCCGTCCACCTTGAAAAACACCACTGGAGAAAGTAAGAGGACATGTACAAGATGAAATCATAGAATCGGTCGCACTCCATCAAGTTTCTGACTCATTCAGGTTTATCAGATTTGTTCAAACCACGACTGTAGTAGGCTGAAAGGCTACAACATGCTTCAACCAAGCAGCTCAGTTTTCGAATTTGAAGATCTTGGGGAAGTGCAAATACGATTTTTTGAAAGGAATCTACCGTGGAAATGAATGGAAATTGCCTATCATGGGAGCCGGCATTGCAGTTGAGTTCGCCTACTCTGTTTTCCTGTCCGCTTGGATACACCAAATATCATCAAATATATCTCACCATAGGAAAGCACCCAATGTCTTATGATGTCTTATGTTTCATTTAATTTTGGGTTGTCCCTCTTGAACTCGTCCGAGATGTAAACCATTTGTCAAAGACCCCCACGACAATGTAGCCCACGCATGTCCACGCCACTTGCTTCTCGCTAGCCACAACCATCATCTAGTGGAAATCGATGGAAATTGAAAGTACAGGAAAGTCCCAACTAGCACCATTTAATTAACTCGACATACATGTTCTCATTCAAGGGCCTCTTTGCAGAGAGTTTCCCTAAACATCGTGGAGATACCAACTGTGGTGAACAGCACAGCCAACAATAATACTTGCCATTCGAACTTGCAGCTGTCCTGTTGCTTTTGGATTTTCCCGTATCTGACTTTTTGGTTACATGAACCTCCAATACGACAAATGCATACAAAGTCCAATTTCAAAGCCCTCCATAGGAAGAAAAAAGGTTGCACAAGAAGTAATAGCTGTTGATCACCTCAAACAAGTGTAACTCTATTGAAGTGTTGACCACGTTCCTCTTGTAGCCATTCGATTTGGGCTTAATTAAGCAGCTTGAGCAGCTTGGTCGAATCCCTGAACCTCCAGAAATTGACACCAATGTGTTTTCCCACCCGAAACTGTGAGGATTTTGAGACCACAAAGAAGTAGAACTTCCGCCTGGTTTTGCGGTTTTGGACACCGTACACGAATTCGTATAGTTTCTCATTGCCCACAATTGCCCACATTGAATCATTGACATTTTGCCCACAAAGTAGCCTGACTGAACCATCACACCAAAAAGGCATGAACATGTTTTTGAATGTTTTTGATGCCTTTTGCATCTTAATCCAAGATCGTTTTCACCGCCATAGCTGTCCTTAGCGTATTGTTGATGTGCTCGTAGTATCTCGTAGTATGGGTTCCTTTCCGTCCACCTTGAAAAACACCACTGGAGAAAGTAAGAGGACATGTACAAAATGAAATCATAGAATCGATCGCACTCCATCAAGTTTCTGACTCATTCAGGTTTATCAGATTTGTTCAAACCACGACTGTAGTAGGCTGAAAGGCTACAACATGCTTCAACCAAGCAGCTCAGTTTTCGAATTTGAAGATCTTGGGGAAGTGCAAATACGACTTTTGCAAGGAATCTACCGTGGAAATGAATGGAAATTGCCTATCATGGGAGCCGGCATTGCAGTTGAGTTCGCCTACTCTGTTTTCCTGTCCAGCTTGGATACACCAAATATCATCAAATAATATCAAATATATATATATCTCACCATAGGAAAGCACCCACTGCCTTATGATGTCTTATGTTTCATTGAATTTTGGGTTGTCCCTCTTGAACTCGTCCGAGATGTAAACCATTTGTCAAAGACCCCCACGACAATGTAGCCCACGCATGTCCACGCCACTTGCTTCTCGCTAGCCACAACCATCATCCAGTCAAAGTTCAAAGTACCAGAAAGTATCCCACTTAGCGTGACTATATACATACGCTTTTTCATTCCAGGGATTCCTTAAGTGCTGATTCCAAAAAAATCCAAGTCTAGACTGAACTCTTCTGTGACCGGGAGGGGGTCCACATTGTCCTTTTCGCAATCACTTCTCTAATCATCATGGAGAGAGCACCTGTGGTGAACAGCACAGCCAAAAATAATAGACTTGCCATTCGAACTTGCAGCTGTCCTGTTGCTTTTGGATTTTTCCGTATCTGACTTTTTGGTTACATGAACCTCCAAAACGACAAATGCATACAAAGGAAGAAAAAAGGTTGCACAAGAAGTAATTGCTGTTGATCACCTCAAACAAGTGTAACTCTATTGAAGTGTTGACCACGTTCCTCTTGTAGCCATTCGATTTGGGCTTAATTAAGAAGCTTGAGCAGCTTGGTCGAATCCCTGAACCTCCAGAAATTGACACCAATGTGTTTTCCCACCGAAACTGTGAGGATTTTGAGACCACAAAGAAGTAGAACTTCCGCCTGGTTTTGCGGTTTTGGACACCGTACACGACTTTAGTGAAGAGAAAGTAACACCAATTCACGCGGTGGCCAGAGCCATGCGTAGTTTCTCATTGCCCACAATTGCCCACATTGAATCATTGACATTTTGCCCACAAAGTAGCCTGACTGAACCATCACACCAAAAAGGCATGAACATGTTTTTGAATGTTTTTGATGCCTTTTGCATCTTGATCCAAGATCGTTTTCAACGCCATAGCCGTCCTTAACTAATGTTGATGAGCTCGTAATATCTCGTAGTATGGGTTCCTTGCCGTCCACCTTGAAAAACACCACCGGAGAAAGTAAGAGGACATGTACAAAATGAAATCATAGAATCGGTCGCACTCCATCAAGTTTCTGACTTATTCAGATTTGTTCAAACCACATATCATCAAATATATCTCACCATAGGAAAGCACCCACTGTCTTATGATGTCTTATGTTTCATTGAATCTTGGATTGTCGCTCTTGAACTCGTCCGAGATGTAAACCTTTGTCAAAGACCCCCACGACAATGTAGCCCACGCAGGTCCACGCCACTTGCTTCTCGCTAGCCACACCCATCATCTAGTGGAAATCGATGGAAATTGAAACTACAGGAAAGTCCCAACTAGCACCATTTAATTAACTCGACATACACGTTCTCATTCAAGGGCCTCTTTGCAGAGAGTTTCCCTAAACATCGTGGAGATACCAACTGTGGTGAACAGCACAGCCAACAATAATACTTGCCATTCGAACTTGCAGCTGTCCTATCTGTCCTGTTGCTTTTGTATTTTTCCGTATCTGACTTTTTGGTTACATGAACCTCCAAAACGACAAATGCATACAAAGTCCAATTTCAAAGCCCTCCATAGGAAGAAAACAGGTTGCACAAGAAGTAATTGCTGTTGATCACCTCAAACAAGTGTAACTCTATTGAAGTGTTGACCACGTTCCTCTTGTAGCCATTCGATTTGGGCTTAATTAAGAAGCTTGAGCAGCTTGGTCGAATCCCTGAACCTCCAGAAATTGACACCAATGTGTTTTCCCACCGAAACTGCGAGGATTTTGAGACCACAAAGAAGTAGAACTTCCGCCTGGTTTTGCGGTTTTGGACACCGTACACGACTTTAGTGAAGAGAAAGTAACACCAATTCACGCGGTGGCCAGAGCCATGCGTAGTTTTTCATTGCCCACAATTGCCCACATTGAATCATTGACATTTTGCCCACAAAGTAGCCTGACTGAACCATCACACCAAAAAGGCATGAACAAGTTTTTGAATGTTTTTGATGCCTTTTGTATCTTGATCCAAGATCGTTTTCAACGCCATAGCTGTCCTTAGCTAATTTTGATGAGCTCGTAATATCTCGTAGTATGGGTTCCTTTCCGTCCACCTTGAAAAACACCACTGGAGAAAGTAAGAGGACATGTACAAGATGAAATCATAGAATCGGTCGCACTCCATCAAGTTTCTGGCTCATTCAGATTTGTTCAAACCACATATCATCAAATATATCTCACCATAGGAAAGCACCCAATGTCTTATGATGTCTTATGAAATTCTTATGATTCATTGAATCTTGGGTTGTCCCTCTTGAACTCGTCCGCGATGTAAACCTTTGTCAAAGACCCCCACGACAATGTAGCCCACGCATGTCCACGCCACTTGCTTCTCGCTAGCCGCACCCATCATCTAGTGGAAATCGATGGAAATTGAAAGTACAGGAAAGTCCCAACTAGCACCATTTAATTAACTCGACATACACGTTCTCATTCAAGGGCCTCTTTGCAGAGAGTTTCCCTAAACATCGTGGAGATACCAACTGTGGTGAACAGCACAGCCAACAATAATACTTGCCATTCGAACTTGCAGCTGTCCTGTTGCTTTTGGATTTTTCCGTATCTGACTTTTTGGTTACATGAACCTCCAAAACGACAAATGCATACAAAGTCCAATTTCAAAGCCCTCCATAGGAAGAAAAAAGGTTGCACAAGAAGTAATAGCTGTTGATCACCTCGAACAAGTGGAACTCTATTGAAGTGTTGACCACGTCCCTCTTGTAGCCATTCGATTTGGGCTTAATTAAGCAGCTTGAGCAGCTTGGTCGAATCCCTGAACCTCCAGAAATTGACACCAATGTGTTTTCCCACCCGAAACTGTGAGGATTTTGAGACCACAAAGAAGTAGAACTTCCGCCTGGTTTTGCGGTTTTGGACACCGTACACGAATTCGTATAGTTTCTCATTGCCCACAATTGCCCACATTGAATCATTGACATTTTGCCCACAAAGTAGCCTGACTGAACCATCACACCAAAAGGGCATGAACATGTTTTTGAATGTTTTTGATGCCTTTTGCATCTTAATCCAAGATCGTTTTCACCGCCATAGCCGTCCTTAGCGTATTGTTGATGTGCTCGTAGTATCTCGTAGTATGGGTTCCTTTCCGTCCACCTTGAAAAACACCACTGGAGAAAGTAAGAGGACATGTACAAAATGAAATCATAGAATCGGTCGCACTCCATCAAGTTTCTGACTCATTCAGGTTTATCAGATTTGTTCAAACCACGACTGTAGTAGGCTGAAAGGCTACAACATGCTACAACCAAGCAGCTCAGTTTTCGAATTTGAAGACCTTGGGGAAGTGCAAATACGACTTTTGCAAGGAATCTACCGTGGAAATGAATGGAAATTGCCTATCATGGGAGCCGGCATTGCAGTTGAGTTCGCCTACTCTGTTTTCCTGTCCAGCTTGGATACACCAAATATCATCAAATAATATCAAATATATATCTCACCATAGGAAAGCACCCACTGTCTTATGATGTCTTATGTTTCATTGAATCTTGGATTGTCCCTCTTGAACTCGTCCGAGATGTAAACCTTTGTCAAAGACCCCCACGACAATGTAGCCCACGCATGTCCACGCCACTTGCTTCTCGCTAGCCACAGCCATCATCTAGTGGAAATCGATGGAAATTGAAAGTACAGGAAAGTCCCAACTAGCACCATTTAATTAACTCGACATACACGTTCTCATTCAAGGGCCTCTTTGCAGAGAGTTTCTCAAAACATCGTGGAGATACCAACTGTGGTGAACAGCACAGCCAACAATAATACTTGCCATTCGAACTTGCAGCTGTCCTATCTGTCCTGTTGCTTTTGTATTTTTCCGTATCTGACTTTTTGGTTACATGAACCTCCAATACGACAAATGCATACAAAGTCCAATTTCAAAGCCCTCCATAGGAAGAAAAAAGGTTGCACAAGAAGTAATAGCTGTTGATCACCTCGAACAATTGTAACTCTATTGAAGTGTTGACCACGTCCCTCTTGTAGCCATTTGATTTGGGCTTAATTAAGCAGCTTGAGCAGCTTGGTCGAATTCCTGAACCTCCAGAAATTGACACCAATGTGTTTTCCCACCCGAAACTGTGAGGATTTTGAGACCACAAAGAAGTAGAACTTCCGCCTGGTTTTGCGGTTTTGGACACCGTACACGACTTTAGTGAAGAGAAAGTAACACCGGTGGCCAGAGCCATGCGTAGTTTCTCATTGCCCACAATTGCCCACATTGAATCATTGACATTTTGCCCACAAAGTAGCCTGACTGAACCATCACACCAAAAAGGCATGAACATGTTTTTGAATGTTTTTGACGCCTTTTGCATCTCAATCCAAGATCGTTTTCACCGCCATAGCTGTCCTTAGCGTATTGTTGATGAGCTCGTAGTATCTCGTAGTATGGGTTCCTTTCCGTCCACCTTGAAAAACACCACTGGAGAAAGTAAGAGGACATGTACAAAATGAAATCATAGAATCGGTCGCACTCCATCAAGTTTCTGACTCATTCAGATTTATCAGATTTGTTCAAACCACGACTGTAGTAGGCTGAAAGGCTACAACATGCTACAACCAAGCAGCTCAGTTTTCGAATTTGAAGAACTTGGGGAAGTGCAAATACGACTTTTGCAAGGAATCTACCGTGGAAATGAATGGAAATTGCCTATCATGGGAGCCGGCATTGCAGTTGAGTTCGCCTACTCTGTTTTCCTGTCCAGCTTGGATACACCAAATATCATCAAATATATCTCACCATAGGAAAGCACCCACTGTCTTATGATGTCTTATGTTTCATTGAATTTTGGGTTGTCCCTCTTGAACTCGTCCGAGATGTAAACCTTTGTCAAAGACCCCCACGACAATGTAGCCCACGTATGTCCACGCCACTTGCTTCTCGCTAGCCACACCCATCATCCAGTCAAAGTTCAAAGTACCAGAAAGTATCCCACTTAGCGTGACTATATACATACGCTTTTTCATTCCAGGGGTTCCTTAAGTGCTGATTCCAAAAAAATCCAAGTCTAGACTGAACTCTTCTGTGACCGGGAGGGGGTCCACATTGTCCTTTTCGCAATCACTTCTCTAATCATCATGGAGAGAGCACCTGTGGTGAACAGCACAGCCAAAAATAATAGACTTGCCATTCGAACTTGCAGCTGTCCTGTTGCTTTTGGATTTTTCCGTATCTGAGTTTTTGGTTACATGAACCTCCAATACGACAAATGCATACAAAGTCCAATTTCAAAGCCCTCCATAGGAAGAAAAAAGGTTGCACAAGAAGTAATAGCTGTTGATCACCTCGAACAATTGTAACTCTATTGAAGTGTTGACCACGTCCCTCTTGTAGCCATTTGATTTGGGCTTAATTAAGCAGCTTGAGCAGCTTGGTCGAATTCCTGAACCTCCAGAAATTTACACCAATGTGTTTTCCCACCGAAACTGTGAGGATTTTGAGACCACAAAGAAGTAGAACTTCCGCCTGGTTTTGCGGTTTTGGACACCGTACACGACTTTAGTGAAGAGAAAGTAACACCAATTCACGCGGTGGCCAGAGCCATGCGTAGTTTTTCATTGCCCACAATTGCCCACATTGAATCATTGACATTTTGCCCACAAAGTAGCCTGACTGAACCATCACACCAAAAAGGCATGAACATGTTTTTGAATGTTTTTGATGCCTTTTGCATCTTAATCCAAGATCGTTTTCACCGCCATAGCTGTCCTTAGCGTATTTGTTGATGAGCTCGTAGTATCTCGTAGTATGGGTTCCTTTCCGTCCACCTTGAAAAACACCACTGGAGAAAGTAAGAGGACATGTACAAAATGAAATCATAGAATCGGTCGCACTCCATCAAGTTTCTGACTCATTCAGATTTATCAGATTTGTTCAAACCACGACTGTAGTAGGCTGAAATGGAAATTGCCTATCATGTGAGCCGGCATTGCAGTTGAGTTCGCCTACTCTGTTTTCCTGTCCAGCTTGGATACACCAAATATCATCAAATATATATCTCACCATAGGAAAGCACCCACTGCCTTATGATGTCTTATGTTTCATTGAATTTTGGGTTGTCCCTCTTGAACTCGTCCGAGATGTAAACCATTTGTCAAAGACCCCCACGACAATGTAGTCAACGCATGTCCACGCCACTTGCTTCTCGCTAGCCACAACCATCATCCAGTGGAATTTTAAAGGACAGCAAAGTCCCCACTTTGATGACACGACATATACTTTCCCAAGGGCCTTTTTGCAAAGAGTTTCTCAAAACATCGTGGAGATACCAACTGTGGTGAACAGCACAGCCAACAATAATACTTGCCATTCGAACTTGCAGATGTCCTATCTGTCCTGTTGTTTTTGGATTTTTCCGTATCTGACTTTTTGGTTACATGAACCTCCAATACGACAAATGCATACAAATGAAGTCCAATTTCAAAGCCCTCCATAGGAAGAAAAAAGGTTGCACAAGAAGTAATAGCTGTTGATCACCTCGAACAAGTGTAACTCTATTGAAGTGTTGACCACGTCCCTCTTGTAGCCATTCGATTTGGGCTTAATTAAGCAGCTTGAGCAGTGGGTCGACGCCCTGAAAATCCAGAAATTGAAAACAACGTGTTTTCCCACCCAGAACGTGAAGATGTTGAAACCACCACGAAGAAGCATAATTTTCGTTAAATGCACCCTTCCATCCCCTTCCTATGGTGTTTATATTCAATGTAGACAGAATGTGCAGCTATATTGAAAAGACTGAAAAGTCATGAGCATGTTGCATCTTTGCGAAGGGCGGGATGTAGCCCTGTGATGCCCTGTGCATTGGTGACCGACGAAATGTCCGTCCATCGCCCGATGAAGCCTCTGCTGTTACTGCAATTGGGCATTTTCCAAAATCAGGGAAACATCCATCCAGTTTCAACCTGGAGCATTTTATCATCTACTATTCTCAGGAGAAAAAATTGAGATCGGCGTCGGCCACAACTTACCAGAAACAAGGCGCATCAACACGGGCTGCAAGAGCACCAGGTCGAGAGTCCGAAACAACGGCTTCCCTGTGGAAACGCATTGATAATATTTGATAATCTTCAAGGTGTTTGGAAGAAGTGAGGCAACATACGCAAATGCTCTGCACATAAATATAAAGCTAAATTTGCACAAAGGTCCACTTCGAGTTCTCCTTACATCAAAGTTGAGCTGCTTTCCATGGAAAGTTCCCCTGAGATCCGGGCAATACACAGGCAACGTTTCTCTTCTTGGATACTTTGCAATATAAATGTAAAACCATGGGCGCTTCTACCTTTTCAGGTTCATTCATCTGAATGATTTGGCGTTGTTTGCAATGCATAATATGCAATGAGTCAACACCCCAGCCCCATCGGATCTACCTGCTGCGTCGAAATCAGCCTGCTCCTGCTCCAACCCGCGCGTCCTGGTCCATGATTCTCGCTACCGTTGGGATCCGTTGGGTACCAGGAGGTCCGAAAAAAACAGCAGGACCGTTTTCCAAGACGAAAGTCTGATATGGTCTGATGACCTCCAGAGGCAGCCAAACTTTACAATGGTCAGAAGATGTCAGAGGATGTTGGAGGTCTGTTTGTTGGTCAGTTGGTCCTTCATTTTCTCAGACATCTCGCCCATGAGCCCGCTGGGGGAGTAGGGGAACGCGCAAGACCGCGCTGAACTGTCTGCATGACAGGTTTGAGGAAGCGATCTGAGAGTGCCTACTGGATCTTCGTGTGGGTTGTTGAGTCCGCGAGGATCACCTTTTTCTGATTTCAACTTGGATAAGTACAACACCTGGCCACATAGTCACAGAGTGCTGACTTCTGTTTCAATAGTTTTTGTGGGGACCTGACCAAAACCTTGCTGAGGAAAACAACACAATTGACGTACCGCGCTCAACTCCCCATATTGGTTCAGCAATGAAAGCTGTGGAGCGCCCAGCCGCTGCCCACCACCCACTGCTACTCAGCTACTCCCTGAAACAGCATTCAGCATCACAGCAGGCCTACAGGCCCACACCCACGCGTATGAACCCTTGGGCCATATCGCGGATGTGGACCGTGCGATGGCCGGAGCCATGCGAATACTTCCCCTGCCACTCCACAAACATCGGCGCTCGCGGTGGCCGGAGCCACGACCGCTCCTTGCCCGCCATCGGTCGCATCTGACTGAACCTGGCTGAGTCACAAAGCCCACGGACATCTCAGAAAATACCATAAATCCCTGGCAGCATTCCTTGACAAACACTTCAACCAGAGTCCACAAGGCCACCCGACCATACGAAACAGAGTCCCAGCACCCTAAACGACCCCGTAAACCATCGTCTTGCCCCGACTTGTCATCTAGGAAATTGTGCGAGTAGAAGGAATGAGCAAGACCTTTCTTTGGAAAGCAGTGACTCAAAAGTTTGAATGTTCAACAAGGAAAAACAACGCATTGAAGGAGCCAGCTGTGGAGTGCGCTATCCTGCCTGTAGCTGCAAACCCTTTGCAGTATTGAATGGGATTGAATGTCGCTTCAGTATTGGTGAGAACTAGATTCGCTCTTGAGAGAGTACAGGTGTCGATGAACCAGGTTGTAGAAGTTCTTTTTCGGATGCCTGACTCAATGTGGCCCGCAACACTGAGAAAAACCACCTGCAAGAAACAAACTCTGCCCCCCGAACCACAGATACCTCGTCTCCTCGCACAAGCGCGCAGCATACGTTATCTTCCGATCCTCAACATAAGTCCGCAACAAAACTAGCAGCAGGAGGGCGAAGCGACGCAATGCGAAGCATGGAATGTGTTGGAGGAACACATCTATAGAATTATCATTCCGCCACACATCTAGCATCATCCAAGATCATCGGTTGCATCATCATTCGCGGCCTGGACTCTGTTCTTCACGGACAATTGGCAAAGGAGGCCGCACGGCACAGATTCCCCTTGGTGCAGAAGAGACCCCCGAACTGGAGCCATCACCCCAGGATGCTCCAGGTAGAAGCTGGGTTTCTTGTGGGAAGACTTTGAATCCCCAAAAAACTGCCAAGACCTGGGTGGAGTAAAGTCCATGATAGGTCCGGGCATTGGATGAGGAGGCCAAACACAGAGGACAGAAGAGGACATTCATGACACTTGGGTCTGTCTGAAAATAAGGTACCCCTACTGTAATTCCAATGGTTAGTTCCCATAAAAATGGCTGGGGGTTGAATTCCCTCATTTGCAGACAGACCCGGGTCATCACCAGTAGGATTGCAATTGTTCCAAGTCATATTTCAGCATCATGCACCATCACTCGCCAAGTCGTGCCACGAAGCACCGCGATCCGCTGCATGTACTTCTGCGCCCCAACACCACAAAACCAACAGTTACGTCTTCATTCTGCTGAATGTGGGTCTGTCAATACAGAGAAGCATGCCACAAACACATGAATTACCGTTTTAATGGGGAAACTTATCATAAACCAGTGGATATTTAGGGGTACATCAGGCAAACCCATGTTTCATCATAGTTCTGGGGGTTTTCTAAGTCATGGATAGTCATGGGGGTACCCAAATAGCTGGATGCTTTATTTCATGGACAATCTGACAATCCTATGAAAATGGATCATAACTTTGCTACCAGGACCTCAGGAGATCAAAGGGCCTTTGGGGCCCCTCAGCCGAGTGGCATGAACGCAGCTCCCGCCAGACGTCAGCCAGGCTCCCCGAAATTCATGCTGCGAGTATCTGCTGCCCATGTGGTTAAAGAATGCTAAAGAATGTTAAATAGATATATCATGATATATCATGATATATCTTGTGGATCTTTGCGATATATCTGGGCATCATACCCGTACCAATGATTATGAATGGGGGATGCCCATCCTCTTTTGTGTGAAACAAGATAGAATAAACATGAGCAAACTATGCACAACAACACTTTCCATGCTCCCAGGTCCTCGAAGGGGTTCCTCTTCACAATCCAAAATCAAGGCCATAGTGGTCCCATGTGGTCCCGCTTCCTTCAATTTTTGACACCTTGAACCTGGTGCGGAGCTCCTGGCTTCATATGGGTACCCATATGCCTGACTGAATGTGGCCCTTGACATTTGAAGATCACGTATAAGAATTATAAGAAGTAAATCTTGTATAGGAACCACAACATTTCTTCACGCATCAATGCCCACCATCATGCTACTGCGAGTCCGGAAGCATCTGACAGAAAATTGCCAAAGAAACTGAAGAAGCACTTGAAACATCACAGGATCGTTGTCGTCTTGCAAGCACCCTGGAAGATTGGAAGAAGAACCTGTTTAGCATCATACACCCATCGTTGTCGTGGCAGAGTCCATGATAGGTCCATTACTGTCCCGATGAATTTGTGCACGACACAAGTCATGTCCTCCAATGGAAAGAGTTCCATGATGTTCAACGAGTCAACCTTAAGAGTCCTGCTGGTCCTTTCTGCAAACTCTGTGCACAAGGTTAATGTGGAAGGATGATGAGGAATATGAGGAATGTAGGTCTTCCATGGTGTTCTTGTCATCTTGGTCCTTGTTGTTGTTTGATTATCTGCGCCATGAAAAACGATGACATGTGCGGTGGCCGGAGCCACAAACTTCCCCGCCACTTGGATCCTGATCCATGAAACCCTCCATGAACCTGCCATGCTAGTAGCTGCCAGTAAGTGAAACAAATGGACTATCCAAGGTGAAGTTGATGTGAGGAACATTGAGGAACATTGAGGAACTCCAAATCGCGTCAAACCTCTGGACAACACCCTCATACCCTCCACCACACCTGTCGAGAAGACAGCATGACATAAATGCCATCTGGCTGCACGATCTCCCTGTAGAAGTCGGTAAACATCCGGCCACGCGCGAAGCCCAACGGAAAACGGAAATGCACTCAGATCCTTGTATCGCTTGTCTTAGAAGACATTGTGGGAAAGCCGCTGCCCTCCGATTAGTTTGGCCCAAGGATAAAGTAGATTCCCGTCCAGTTTGTGTGGGAGCATGGAATGCTAATCTGCAGGTGCAAACACTAATGGGCAATACCGTCCTGTCAGGAAATTCGGAGTGCTGTTTTGTGGAAAGATTTCGTCAACTTGAGAAATCTCATTCGATCGCAGTCTGAGTCCTACCTGAATGCCCTTGACGAGGGTCCTTGTAATACGGCATGAAAGTTTGCACACAAATTCGCAGCTATGTTCATTCAAACACTGCAACGAAGATTGGCACCTTTGGATGTAGTATATACAGATATATACAGTATATGTATATAGGTCTTGGTGACTAATCTTGCCACCAAGAAGCAGCTAATCGAGGGCTACCATGAACTATGACCATGACCAAATTCTGGTGACCATTTCATGTCTCACATGTTGCAAATGACAACCGGCGTAAACTGCAAGGACCGTTTGAGGAAGCCAAGTGCACTGAGCACATTCAGCCTACATCTTTGCAAAGTTACATTGAAGACCTTGTCAGTCTTGTAACATCTGGCATACATCTGGCAGCTTGCCTAGCTCAGAAACATCAATGGCAAACGTCATAGTTGGCTGCTCGCAAGTCTTTGTCTGTGGGAACCAAGCTGATTCCATGGTGGAAGAATCGAGATGAAGGCCACATAAAAAGACCATTGCCTGAACATGGTTGCCTTACATTGCCTCACACTCAGTTTTGAAATGGATCAAATATGGTCAAACGTAGATTCCCGTCCTGTTTGCGTCAAAGAAAAGGCCATTTGCGAAGCTAAAACATACGAAGACAAAGTTATTCACGACTGATGACTACACAAGTCATGTCCTCCTGCAATGGAAAGACTTCGATAATGTTCAGGGTGTCAACTCTAAGAGGCTTGCTGGTCCTTTCTGCAAAGCTTGTGCGCCGGCAATGAAGAATGTAGGTCTTCCTGTCATCTTGGTCCTGGTTGTTGTTTGATTATCTGCGCCATGAAAAACGATGACATGTGCGGTGGCCGGAGCCACGCATTCCTCTGTGTCCACAACCACCCAACATTGTTCTCTCATATGTAAGTGCATGTCCTCAGCGTGAGTCCTGAACCGTGCTCTCAAGGTATCAAAACACCTGTGTACAAGTTGTAGTTGCATCTTTGTTTTCCACATGGTATTGGATGTGAAAGGCTACCATCATGACTGACCATGGCCCCTTGATGCTCCATCTTGGAAACGATCTCCCTGGGCTAGAGTCATCCATTCTTCGAGGTTTGCGATTTGCGAGATTGATGTAGATGAAGGGAAACAACATTTAGGATACATGAAGGCATTATCAACATTCTAAACCATCAACTAACTAATTCAATGTGGTAAACCCATTATGATCATGAACAATAACAAAATCATCCCCGGGCCCGGAACTAACCATAATAATCCATAAACATCATCCCACATAATCCCAAACAGGAGCGTGCTATTGAACGGTCGCTGAAACCTGCATCAACTTGACTACCACACATAGGTTGGAAAAGTAAGCGAATGTCATCTGCCCAGTTGATCTTTGTGCTGTAAACAAACCACAACGTCACTCCAACCATGAAAACCTGCTGCTCTTGATACAGGAGAGTAGATTGTTGTAGAATTCGATGCTCCTTCTCAAGTTGGCTTCGACTTATGTTACATGTGAAGCTGGCGTGACTAGTAAGCAGGTGATCAGGATGCTCAGGGGCATGTCTCGCTGCAACAGAAAACCATAAACCTCGACATAGGAATTCTTGTTGGCCCCTTCTGAAAACCTTGCGCGCAGGGAAGATGTAAGGGAAAAACATGAGACACTGACATGTAGCCAGCATGGATGTGGAAGAAGCTGCGCCGAACATTGATAGTGACACATGCAGCTGAAATCAAACCTAAGACAGTGCCTTTGCAGGCGGAACTGCGAAGCCATCTTAATCTTGACCTCGACTTAATGATCTTCGAATAATTTCGAATATCTCATTGATATAGAGGAACTCCACACAGGGTCTACGAAGTCCTGGTCAAAGTTACCAATCTTCATTGGTTGAGATTTGCAAAAGCACCTAGTGACGTAGTGGAAGCACATGGACCATGACACGCTTGCGCCTTTAGAACGCCTTGTCATCTCCTGAGAAAGTATGTCCTGGGATTACCGTCAAGTCCCTGACATTGTCGTAGATTCACTCATCGCTTGGTTTGAACGATCGAATTTCGTACAAGATAAAGTCAATGTAGCTGTTGGGGATCATCCACTCAAAATCTCCAAATGGTCCTGTTTATCGTCCCATGAACCGCTAAATGCGAGAGCCTAGAGGGCACAAAAGGTTGTCCTCATACCATGTGGTGCGAGCAACTACATGCCCTGCACTGCCCAAATACGTGCGCGGCGGCCAGAGCCGCGCATGTCTCTATGCCCACAACTGAACATGACACAATCATACACAATCAATATCTGCATGTCCTAAATGTAGATCCTGCAAAGCCCATAGACAAACAACTTCACACCTCTTAGGGTGGAAAAGGGTGGAACAAGTTGGAGGATGGTGAAGCACTACCATTACCACAAACACCGCGCTTCTGTTGCCATTGGTTCATGATGTTCATGTCCGAAATGTTGCAAGCCAAATCGCCTACATTGAGGATGACCATGTTAACTCCCACCAGGAACTGCTTCGACCATGGCGCGGACCAGCTGGTCATATCAAGAAACCCTGGTCGTAAAACATGGCCCTGAATCCTTTTCAATTTGCAAACTGCATAGTGGCCATGTATGCTAAATGAAAAGGAACTTGAAACAACATACTGATCCAATTGAAAATTGAAAACTGGCAAGATTTGAATTTGAACATCTGTTGCATCTGCTGCAAAAAAAGAGTCCTGAAGTGCGCCTTGGAGGTATCAAAAACACTTGGATGATCATTAGTGTCATCGGTGCAGGTCTGCAAAGCCTGTGGATAAAGTGGATAAACAACTTCATGCATCTGAGGGCGTAGGTCATGGGATCTATGATCTATCTGTCTTAACAGCCTGAACTGCCCTCAATCAGTGTGGATGACAATGTTAATTCCCGGGCACAAGAAACTTCTTCAGAGGAAAAAGGTACCGAAGCGGACCAAGAGGAACTGCAAGGCCATCATCCGGGAAACCATGAAAAATGCATCTGAGTGTAGGTCATGGGATCTACGATCTAGTAATCTTAGCCGCCTGGAACAAGTTGGAGGATGTAGATGGACTACCGTTGATTACCGCAAGCACCGCGCGTTTGCCATTCATTCACGTCCGAAGTGTTGGAAACCAAACCGCCTACAGTGAGGATGACCATGTTAACTCCGTTGCACCAAAAACATCTTCCGAGGTAAAAGGACCCGAAGCGGACGTGGGAGGAACCAAAGCGGACCAAGAGGAATTGCAATGCCATCATGTGGAAAACCATTGAAAACCATGGAAAACAATGGCCCTGTAGGTGGTAGGTTTTAAAACCGTTGTATACCCTGTTCATATCGAGTAACTTTACGTTCAACATGTCCAACATGTTCTGGTCAAAGCTACTGAGCATTCATGTTGGTTGAACGAGTGACCATGATGATGTTGCCAAATGCAGAGGACCTGCACGCACATACAGATGCTACTGGAAATCAAACAAGTTAGAACATCTGCCTGAAAAATATGCGCAAAAATAGAGTCATGAAGTGCGCCTTGGAGGTATCAAAAAAACTTGGATGATCAGTGTTGTGGTTTGCAAAGTCCTTGGGCAAATAACTTCACGCATCTTAGGACGCAGGTTGTGGGATCTATGATCCATCCATCTTAGCCGCCTGGAACACGTTGGAGGATGGTCAAGGACTACCATTGATTACCATGAGCACCACGGGCTTCCGTTGCCATTGGTTCATGTCCAAAGTGTTGCAAACCACACCTATCCAAAACTGCCTATATACAGTGAGCACGACAATGTTATGCACATCCGTTACACCAGGAGCATCTTCAGAGGTCCAGGGAACTGAAGCGACCCAAGTGGAACTGCAATGCCATCATGCGGAAAACCATTGAAAACCATTGAAAACCATGGAAAAGCATGCCTTGCCCCGTACGTGGTAGGTTTTGCAGCCGTTGTAAACTATGTTCAAATTGAGGAACTCTCAGTGCAACATGTTCAAGCATGTCCTTGTCAAAACTACAAAGTTGATCATGATGGTTGAATGAGGTTTGCTAGGCGTACGGTGACAGAGTGATGTTGCTATATGTAAAGGACCTTCACGAAACATACTGATGCCACTGGAAGTCGAGCAAGTTTGAACATCTGTCTGACATACACAAAGAAAGAGTCTTGAAGTGCGCCTTGGAGGTATCCAAACACTTGGATTATCATTGGTGTCATTGGTGCGGATCTATGATCTATTCATCGTAGCCGCCTGGAACAAGTTGGAAGATGTAGATGGACTACCCTTGATTACCGCAAGCACCATGCGTTTGCCATTCATTCACGTCCGAAGTGTTGCAAACCAAACCGCCTACAGTGAGGATGACCATGTTAATTCCGTTGCACCAGGAACGTCTTCAGGATGGGAGGAACCAAAGCGGACCAAGAGGAACTGCAATGCCATCATCCGGAAAACCCATGGAAACAAATGAAAACCATGGGTGGTGGGTTTGACAACCGTTGTATACCCTGTTCATATTGATGAACTCTGAGTTCGGTGTGTTCGAGCACGTCCTTTGTCCTTTGTCAAAACTACTGAGCTTCCATGCTGGTTGAATGAGGTTTGCAAAGCCAAAGCACATAGTGACCATATAGTGACGCTGCTAAACGAAAAGGAGCTTCACAACACATACTGATCCAATTGGAAATCAACAAGATTGAACATATGTCTGAAAATTGTCTGCAAAACAATCGCAAAAAAGGAGTCCTGAAGTGAGCCTTGGAGGTATCAAAACACTTGCATGATCATTGGTGTTATTGGTGCAGGTTTGCAAAGTCCGCGGACAAACAACTTCACGCATCTTAGGGTGGAACAAGTTGGAGCATGGCCAAGGACTACATTACCATGAATTACCACAAGCACCATGCGCTTCCGTTGCTGGTTCATGTTCGAAGTGTTGCAAGCCACAACGATCCAAAGCTGCCTACAGTGAGGACGACAATGTTAACGTCGTTGCACCAGAAACATCTTCCGAGGTAAAAGGACCCGAAGCGGATGTGGGAGGAACCAAAGCGGACCAAGAGGAACTGCAATGCCATCATGTGGAAAACCATTGAAAACCATGGAAAAGCATGCCTTGCCCCGTACGTGGTAGGTTTTGCAGCCGTTGTAAACTATGTTCAAATTGAGGAACTCTCAGTTCAACATGTTCAAGCATGTCCTTGTCAAAACTACTAAGTTGATCATTCTGGCTGAATGAGGTTTGCTAGGCGTACGGTGACAGAGTGATGTTGCTATATGTAAAGGACCTTCACGAAACATACTGATGCCACTGGAAGTCGAGCAAGTTTGAACATCTGTCTGACATACACAAAGAAAGAGTCTTGAAGTGCGCCTTGGAGGTATCCAAACACTTGGATTATCATTGGTGTCATTGGTGCGGATCTATGATCTATTCATCGTAGCCGCCTGGAACAAGTTGGAAGATGTAGATGGACTACCCTTGATTACCGCAAGCACCACGCGTTCGCCATTCATTCACGTCCGAAGTGTTGGAAACCATACCGCCTACAGTGAGGATGACCATGTTAACTCCGTTGCACCAGGAACGTGTTCAGGATGGGAGGAACCAAAGCGGACCAAGAGAAACTGCAATGCCATCATCCGGAAAACCCTTGAAAACCACTGAAAACCATGGAAAGTCATGGGTTGCCCTGTAAGTGGTGGGTTTTGTGGTTTGACAACCGTTGTAGACCCTGTTCATATGATGAACCCTGAGTTCGGTGTGTTCGAGCACGTCCTTGTCAAAACTACTGAGCTTCCATGCTGGTTGAATGAGGTTTGCAAAGCACATAGTGACCATATAGTGACGCTGCTAAACGAAAAGGAGCTTCACAACACATACTGATCCAATTGGAAATCAACAAGTTTGAACATCTGTCTGAAAATTGTCTGCAAAACAATCGCAAAAAAGGAGTCCTGAAGTGAGCCTTGGAGGTATCAAAACACTTGCATGATCATTGGTGTTATTGGTACAGGTTTGCAAAGCCCGCGGACAAACAACTTCACGCATCTTAGGGTGGAACAAGTTGGAGCATGGCCAAGGACTACATTACCATGAATTACCACAAGCACCATGCGCTTCCGTTGCTGGTTCATGTTCGAAGTGTTGCAAGCCACAACGATCCAAAGCTGCCTACAGTGAGGACGACAATGTTAACTCCGTTGCACCAGAAACATCTTCCGAGGTAAAAGGACCCGAAGCGGATGTGGGAGGAACCAAAGCGGACCAAGAGGAACTGCAATGCCATCATGCGGAAAACCATTGAAAACCATTGAAAGTCATGGAAAAGCATGCCTTGCCCAGTACGTGGTAGGTTTTGCAGCCGTTGTAAACTATGTTCGAATTGAGGAACTCTCAGTTCAACATGTTCAAGCATGTCCTTGTCAAAACTACTAAGTTGATCATGCTGGTTGAATGAGGTTTGCTAGGCGTACAGTGACATATAGTGATGTTGCTATATGCAAAGGACCTTCACGAAACATACTGATGCCACTGGAAGTCGAGCAAGTTTGAACATCTGTCTGACATACACAAAGAAAGAGTCCTGAAGTGCGCCTTGGAGGTATCCAAACACTTGGATTATCATTGGTGTCATTGGTGCGGTATGATCTATTCATCGTAGCCGCCTGGAACAAGTTGGAGGATGTAGATGGACTACCCTTGATTACCGCAAGCACCACGCGTTTGCCATTCATTCACGTCCGAAGTGTTGGAAACCAAACCGCCTACAGTGAGGATGACCATGTTAACTCCGTTGCACCAGGAACGTCTTCAGGATGGGAGGAACCAAAGCGGACCAAGAGGAACTGCAATGCCATCATTCGGAAAACCCATGAAAACCAATGAAAACCATGGAAAGTCATGGGTTGCCCTGTAAGTGGTGGGTTTTGTGGGTTTGACAACCGTTGTATACCCTGTTCATATTGATGAACTCTGAGTTCGGTGTGTTCGAGCACGTCCTTGTCAAAACTACTGAGCTTCCATGCTGGTTGAACGAGGTTTGCAAAGCACATAGTGACCATATATAGTGACGCTGCTAAACGAAAAGGAGCTTCACAACACATACTGATCCAATTGGAAATCAACAAGATTGAACATCTGTCTGAAAATTGTCTGAAAAACATTCGCAAAAAAGGAGTCCTGAAGTGAGCCTTGGAGGTATCAAAACACTTGCATGATCATTGGTGTTATTGGTACAGGTTTGCAAAGCCGCGGACAAACAACTTCACGCATCTTAGGGTGGAACAAGTTGGAGCATGGCCAAGGACTACATTACCATTAATTACCACAAGCACCATGCGCTTCCATTGCCATTGGTTCATGTCCGAAGTGTTGCAAGCCACAACGATCCAAAGCTGCCTACAGTGAGGACGACAATGTTAACTCCGTTGCACCAGAAACATCTTCCGAGGTAAAAGGACCCGAAGCGGATGTGGGAGGAACCAAAGCGGACCAAGAGGAACTGCAATGCCATCATGTGGAAAACCATTGAAAACAATCATTGAAAACCACGGAAAAGCATGCCTTGCCCCGTACGTGGTAGGTGTTGCAGCTGTTGTAAACTATGTTCAAATTGAGAAACTCTCAGTTCAACATGTTCAAGCATGTCCTTGTCAAAACTAGTAAGTTGACCATGCTGGTTGAATGAGGTTTGCTAGGCGTACAGTGACATAGTGATGTTGCTATATGCAAAGGACCTTCACGAAACATACTGATGCCACTGGAAGTCGAGCAAGTTTGAACATCTGTCTGACATACACAAAGAAAGAGTCCTGAAGTGCCCCTTGGAGGTATCCAAACACTTGGATTATCATTGGTGTCATTGGTGCGGTATGATCTATTCATCGTAGCCGCCTGGAATACGTTGGAGGATGTAGATGGACTACCCTTGATTACCGCAAGCACCACGCGTTTGCCATTCATTCACGTCCGAAGTGTTGGAAACCAAACCGCCTACAGTGAGGATGACCATGTTCACTCCGTTGCACCAGGAACGTGTTCAGGATGGGAGGAACCAAAGCGGACCAAGAGGAACTGCAATGCCATCATTCGGAAAACCCTTGAAAACCAATGAAAACCATGGAAAGTCATGGGTTGCCCTGTAAGTGGTGGGTTTTTTGGTTTGACAACCGTTGTAGACCCTGTTCATGATGAACTCTGAGTTCGGTGTGTTCGAGCACGTCCTTGTCAAAACTACTGAGCTTCCATGCTGGTTGAATGAGGTTTGCAAAGCACATAGTGACCATATAGTAACGCTGCTAAACGAAAAGGAGCTTCACAACACATACTGATCCAATTGGAAATCAACAAGCTTGAACATCTGTCTGAAAATTGTCTGCAAAACAATCGCAAAAAAGGAGTCCTGAAGTGAGCCTTGGAGTTATCAAAACCCTTGCATGATCATTGGTGTTATTGGTACAGGTTTGCAAAGCCCGCGGACAAACAACTTCACGCATCTTAGGGTGGAACAAGTTGGAGCATGGCCAAGGACTACATTACCATGAATTACCACAAGCACCATGCGCTTCCGTTGCTGGTTCATGTTCGAAGTGTTGCAAGCCACAACGATCCAAAGCTGCCTACAGTGAGGACGACAATGTTAACTCCGTTGCACCAGAAACATCTTCCGAGGTAAAAGGACCCGAAGCGGATGTGGGAGGAACCAAAGCGGACCAAGAGGAACTACAATGCCATCATGCGGAAAACCATTGAACACCGTAGGAAAAGCATGCCTTGCCCCGTACGTGGTAGGTTTTGCAGCCGTTGTAAACTATGTTCGAACTGAGGAACTCTCAGTTCAACATGTTCAAGCATGTCCTTGTCAAAACTACTAAGTTGACCATGCTGGTTGAATGAGGTTTGCATAGGTTTGCTAGGCGTACAGTGACATATAGTGATGTTGCTATACGCAAAGGACCTTCATGAAACATACTGATGCCACTGGAAGTCGAGCAAGTTTGAACATCTGTCTGACATACACAAAGAAAGAGTCCTGAAGTGCGCCTTGGAGGTATCCAAACACTTGGATTATCATTGGTGTCATTGGTGCGGTATGATCTATTCATCGTAGCCGCCTGGAACAAGTTGGAGGATGTAGATGGACTACCGTTGATTACCGCAAGCACCACGCGTTTGCCCTTCATTCACGTCCGAAGTGTTGGAAACCAAACCGCCTACAGTGAGGATGACCATGTTAACTCCGTTGCACCAGGAACGTCTTCAGGATGGGAGGAACCATGAGGAACCAAAGCGGACCAAGAGGAACTGCAATGCCATCATTCGGAAAACCCATGAAAACCAATGAACACCATGGAAAACATGGGTTGCCCTGTAAGTGGTGGGTTATGTGGGTTTGACAACCGTTGTATACCCTGTTCATATTGATGAACTCTGAGTTCGGTGTGTTCGAGCACGTCCTTGCCAAAACTACTGAGCTTCCATGCTGGTTGAATGAGGTTTGCAAAGCACATAGTGACCATATAGTGACGCTGCTAAACGAAAAGGAGCTTCACAACACATACTGATCCAATTGAAAATCAACAAGTTTGAACATCTGTCTGAAAATTGTCTGAAAAACATTCGCAAAAAAAGGAGTCCTGAAGTGAGCCTTGGAGGTATCAAAACACTTGCATGATCATTGGTGTTTTTGGTACGAGTTTGCAAAGCCCACGGACAAACAACTCAACGCATCTAAGGGTGGAACAAGTAGGAGGATGGCCAAGGACTACATTACCATGAAATACCACAAGCACCATGCGCTTCCGTTGCCATTGGTTCATGTTCGAAGTGTTGCAAGCCACAACGATCCAAAGCTGCCTACAGTGAGGACGACAATGTTAACTCCGTTGCACCAGAAACATCTTCCGAGGTAAAAGGACCCGAAGCGGATGTGGGAGGAACCAAAGCGGACCAAGAGGAACTGCAATGCCATCATGCGGAAAACCATTGAAAACCATTAAAAACAATGGAAAAGCATGCCTTGCCCTGTACGTGGTAGGTTTTGCAGCCGTTGTAAACTATGTTCAAATTGAGGAACTCTCAGTGCAACATGTTCAAGCATGTCCTTGTCAAAACTACTAAGTTAACCATGCTGGTTGAATGAGGTTTGCATAGGTTTGCTAGGCGTACGGTGACATAGTGAATCATAGTGATGTTGCTATATGCAAAGGACCTTCACGAAACATACTGATGCCACTGGAAGTCGAGCAAGTTTGAACATCTGTCTGACATACACAAAGAAAGAGTCCTGAAGTGCGCCTTGGAGGTATCCAAACACTTGGATTATCATTGGTGTCATTGGTGCGGTATGATCTATTCATCTTAGCCGCCTGGAACAAGTTGGAAGATGTAGATGGACTACCCTTGATCACCGCAAGCACCACGCGCTCGCCATTCATTCACGTCCGAAGTGTTGGAAACCAAACCGCCTACAGTGAGGATGACCATGTTAACTCCGTTGCGCCAGGAACGTCTTCAGGATGGGAGGAACCAAAGCGGACCAAGAGGAACTGCAATGCCATCATCCGGAAAACCCTTGAAAACCAATGAACACCATGGAAAGTCATGGGTTGCCCTGTAAGTGGTGGGTTTTGTGGTTTTGACAACCGTTGTAGACCCTGTTCATATTGATGAACCCTGAGTTCGGTGTGTTCGAGCACGTCCTTGTCAAACTACTGAGCTTCCATGCTGGTTGAATGAGGTTTGCAAAGCACATAGTGACCATATAGTGACGCTGCTAAACGAAAAGGAGCTTCACAACGCATACTATATAATCCAATTGGAAATCAACAAGTTTGAACATCTGTCTGAAAATTGTCTGCAAAACCGTCGCAAAAAAGGAGACCTGAAGTGAGTCTTGGAGGTATCCAAACACTTGCATGATCGTTGGTGTTATTGGTACAGGTTTGCAAAGCCCGCGGACAAACAACTTCACGCATCTTAGGGTGGAACAAGTTGGAGCATGGCCAAGGACTACATTACCATGAAATACCACAAGAACCATGCGCTTCCGTTGCCATTGGTTCATGTTCGAAGTGTTGCAAGCCACAACGATCCAAAGCTGCCTACAGTGAGGACGACAATGTTAACTCCGTTGCACCAGAAACATCTTCCGAGGTAAAAGGACCCGAAGCGGATGTGGGAGGAACCAAAGCGGACCAAGAGGAACTGCAATGCCATCATGCGGAAAACCATTGAAAACCATTGAAAACCACGGAAAAGCATGCCTTGCCCGTATACGTGGTAGGTTTTGCAGCTGTTGTAAACTATGTTGAAATTGAGAAACTCTCAGTTCAACATGTTCAAGCATGTCCTTGTCAAAACTACTAAGTTGACCATGCTGGTTGAATGAGGTTTGCTAGGCGTACAGTGACATAGTGAATCATAGTGATGTTGCTATATGCAAAGGACCTTCACGAAACATACTGATGCCACTGGAAGTCGAGCAAGTTTGAACATCTGTCTGACATACACAAAGAAAGAGTCCTGAAGTGCGCCTTGGAGGTATCCAAACACTTGGATTATCATTGGTGTCATTGGTGCGGTATGATCTATTCATCTTAGCCGCCTGGAACAAGTTGGAGGATGTAGATGGACTACCGTTGATTACCGCAAGCATCACGCGTTTGCCATTCATTCACGTCCGAAGTGTTGGAAACCAAACCGCCTACAGTGAGGATGACCATGTTAACTCCGTTGCATCAAGAGCGTCTTCAGGATGGGAGGAACCAAAGCGGACCAAGAGGAACTGCAATGCCATCATTCGGAAAACCCATGAAAACCCATGAGCACCATGGAAAACATGGGTTGCCCTGTAAGTGGTGGGTTATGTGGGTTTGACAACCGTTGTATACCCTGTTCATATTGATGAACTCTGAGTTCGGTGTGTTCGAGCATGTCCTTGTCAAAAATATTGGGTTTCCATGCTGGTTGAATGAGGTTTGCAAAGCACATAGTGCCCATATAGTGACGCTGTTAAACGAAAAGGAGCTTCACAACACATACTGATCCGATTGGAAATCAACAAGTTTGAACATCTGTCTGAAAATTGTCTGCAAAACCGTCGCAAAAAAGGAGTCCTGAAGTGAGTCTTGAAGGTATCAAAACATTTGCATGATCGTTGGTGTCATTGGTACAGGTTTGCAAAGCCCGCGGACAAACAACTTCACGCATCTTAGGGTGGAACAAGTTGGAGCATGGCCAAGGACTACATTACCATGAATTTTACCATAAGCACCATGCGCTTCCGTTGCTGGTTCATGTTCGAAGTGTTGCAAGCCACAGCGATCTAAAGCTGCCTACAGTGAGGACGACAATGTTAACTCCGTTGCACCAGAAACATCTTCCGAGGTAAAAGGACCCGAAGCAAATGTGGGAGGAACCAAAGCGGACCAAGAAGAACTGCAATGCCATCATGCGGAAAACCATTGAAAACCATTGAAAAGCATGCCTTGCCCAGTACGTGGTAAGTTTTGCAGCCGTTGTAAACTATGTTCAAATTGAGGAACTCTCAGTTCAACATGTTCAAGCATGTCCTTGTCAAAACTACTAAGCTGATCATGCTGGTTGAATGAGGTTTGCTAGGCGTACAGTGACATATAGTGATGTTGCTATACGCAAAGGACCTTCACGAAACATACTGATGCCACTGGAAGTCGAGCAAGTTTGAACATCTGTCTGACATACACAAAGAAAGAGTCCTGAAGTGCGCCTTGGAGGTATCCAAACACTTGGATTATCATTGGTGTCATTGGTGCGGCATGATCTATTCATCTTAGCCGCCTGGAACAAGTTGGAGGATGTAGATGGACTACCGTTGATTACCGCAAGCATCACGCGTTTGCCATTCATTCACGTCCGAAGTGTTGGAAACCAAACCGCCTACAGTGAGGATGACCATGTTAACTCCGTTGCACCAGGAACGTCTTCAGGATGGGAGGAACCATGAGGAACCAAAGCGGACCAAGAGGAACTGCAATGCCAGCATTCGGAAAACCCTTGAAAACCAATGAAAACCATGGAAAGTCATGGGTTGCCCTGTAAGTGGTGGGTTTTGTGGTTTTGACAACCGTTGTAGACCCTGTTCATATTGATGAACTCTGAGTTCGGTGTGTTCGAGCACGTCCTTGCCAAAACTACTGAGCTTCCATGCTGGTTGAATGAGGTTTGCAAAGCACATAGTGACCATATAGTGACGCTGCTAAACGAAAAGGAGCTTCACAACACATACTAATCCAATTGGAAATCAAAAAGATTGAACATCTGACTGAAAATCGTCTGAAAACATTCGCAAAAAAGGAGTCCTGAAGTGAGCCTTGGAGGTATCAAAACACTTGCATGATCGTTGGTGTCATTGGTACAGGTTTGCAAAGCCCGCGGACAAACAACTCAACGCATCTTAGGGTGGAAAATGTTGGAGGACATCCAAGGAATACATTACCATGAATTACCATAAGCACCATGCGCTTCCGTTGCTGGTTCATGTTCGAAATGTTGCAAGCCACAACGATCCAAAGATGCCTACAGTGAGGACGACAATGTTTACTCCGTTGCACCAGAAACATCTTCCGAGGTAAAAGGACCCGAAGCGGATGTGGGAGGAACCAAAGCGGACCAAGAGGAACTGCAATGCCATCATGCGGAAAGCCATTGAAAACCATTGAAAACCATGGAAAAGCATGCCTTGCCCAGGAATTCTCAGTTCAACATGTTCAAGCATGTCCTTGTCAAAACTACTAAGCTGATCATGCTGGTTGAATGAGGTTTGCTAGGCATACAGTGACATATAGTGATGTTGCTATATGCAAAGGACCTTCATGAAACATACTGATGCCACTGGAAGTCGAGCAAGTTTGAACATCTGTCTGACATACACAAAGAAAGAGTCCTGAAGTGCGCCTTGGAGGTATCCAAACACTTGGATTATCATTGGTGTCATTGGTGCGGTATGATCTATTCATCGTAGCCGCCTGGAACAAGTTGGAGGATGTAGATGGACTACCCTTGATTACCGCAAGCACCACGCGTGTGCCATTCATTCACGTCCGAAGTGTTGCAAACCAAACCGCCTACAGTGAGGATGACCATGTTAACTCCGTTGCACCAGGAACGTCTTCAGGATGGGAGGAACCATGAGGAACCAAAGCGGACCAAGAGGAACTGCAATGCCATCATTCGGAAAACCCATGAAAACCAATGAACACCATGGAAAACATGGGTTGCCCTGTAAGTGGTGGGTTATGTGGGTTTGACAACCGTTGTATACCCTGTTCATATTGATGAACTCTGAGTTCGGTGTGTTCGAGCACGTCCTTGCCAAAACTACTGAGCTTCCATGCTGGTTGAATGAGGTTTGCAAAGCACATAGTGACCATATAGTGATGCTGCTAAACGACAAGGAGCTTCACAACACATACTGATCCAATTGGAAATCAACAACATTGAACATCTGTCTGAAAATTGTCTGAAAAACATTCGCAAAAAAGGAGTCCTGAAGTGAGCCTTGGAGGTATCAAAACACTTGCATGATCATTGGTGTTATTGGTACAGGTTTGCAAAGCCCACGGACAAACAACTTCACGCATCTTAGGGTGGAACAAGTTGGAGCATGGCCAAGGACTACATTACCATGAATTACCGCAAGCACCATGCGCTTCCATTGCCATTGGTTCATGTCCGAAGCGTTGCAAGCCACAACGATCCAAAGCTGCCTACAGTGAGGACGACAACGTTAACTCCGTTGCACCAGAAACATCTTCCGAGGTAAAAGGACCCGAAGCGGATGTGGGAGGAACCAAAGCGGACCAAGAGGAACTGCAATGCCATCATGCGGAAAGCCATTGAAAACCATTGAAAACCATGGAAAAGCATGCCTTTCCCAGTACGTGGTAGGTTTTGCAGCCGTTGCAAACTATGTTGAAATTGAGAAACTCTCAGTTCAACATGTTCAAGCATGTCCTTGTCAAAACTACTAAGTGGACCATACTGGCTGGTTGAATGAGGTTTGCTTAGGTTTGCTAGGCGTACAGTGACATATAGTGATGTTGCTATACGCAAAGGACCTTCATGAAACATACTGATGCCACTGGAAGTCGAGCAAGTTTGAACATCTGCCTGACATACACAAAGAAAGAGTCCTGAAGTGCGCCTTGGAGGTATCCAAACACTTGGATTATCATTGGTGTCATTGGTGCGGTATGATCTATTCATCGTAGCCGCCTGGAACAAGTTGGAGGATGTAGATGGACTACCGTTGATTACCGCAAGCACCACGCGTTTGCCATTCATTCACGTCCGAAGTGTTGGAAACTAAACCGCCTACAGTGAGGATGACTATGTTAACTCCGTTGCACCAGGAACGTCTTCAGGATGGAAGGAACCATGAGGAACCAAAGCGGACTAAGAGGAACTGCAACGCCATCATTCGGAAAACCCATGAAAACCAATGAAAACCATGGAAAGTCATGGGTTGCCCTGTAAGTGGTGGGTTATGTGGGTTTGACAACCGTTGTATACCCTGTTCATATTGATGAACTCTGAGTTCGGTGTGTTCGAGCACGTCCTCGTCAAAACTACTGAGCTTCCATGCTGGTTGAACGAGGTTTGCAAAGCACATAGTGACCACATAGTGACGCTGCTAAACGAAAAGGAACTTCACAACACATACTGATCCAAATGGAAATCAACAAGATTGGACATCTGTCTGAAAATTGTCCGAAAAACATTCGCAAAAAAGGAGTCCTGAAGTGAGCCTTGGAGGTATCGAAACACTTGCATTATCATTGGTGAACTTCACGCATCTTAGGGTGGAACAAGTTGGAGCATGGCCAAGGACTACATTACCATGAATTACCGCAAGCACCATGCGCTTCCATTGCCATTGGTTCATGTCCGAAGCGTTGCAAGCCACAACGATCCAAAAGCTGCCTACAGTGAGGACGACAACGTTAACTCCGTTGCACCAGAAACATCTTCCGAGGTAAAAGGACCCGAAGCGGATGTGGGAGGAACCAAAGCGGACCAAGAGGAACTGCAATGCCATCATGCGGAAAGCCATTGAAAACCATTGAAAACCATGGAAAAGCATGCCTTGCCCCGTACGTGGTAGGTTTTGCAGCCGTGGTAAACTATGTTCAAATTGAGGAACTCTCAGTGCAACATGTTCAAGCATGTCCTTGTCAAAACTACTAAGTTGACCATGCTGGTTGAATGAGGTTTGCTAGGCGTACGGTGACATAGTGAATCATAGTTATGTTGCTATATGCAAAGGACCTTCATGAAACATACTGATGCCACTGGAAGTCGAGCAAGTTTGAACATCTGTCTGACATACACAAAGAAAGAGTCCTGAAGTGCGCCTTGGAGGTATCCAAACACTTGGATTATCATTGGTGTCATTGGTGCGGTATGATCTATTCATCTTAGCCGCCTGGAACACGTTGGAGGATGTACAGTAGATGGACTACCCTTGATTACCGCAAGCACCACGCGTTTGCCATTCATTCACGTCCGAAGTGTTGGAAACCAAACCGCCTACAGTGAGGATGACCATGTTAACTCCGTTGCACCAGGAACGTCTTCAGGATGGGAGGAACCATGAGGAACCAAAGCGGACCAAGAGGAACTGCAATGCCACCATCCGGAAAACCATTGAAAACCAATGAAGACCATGGAAAACATGGGTTGCCCTGTAAGTGGTGGGTTATGTGGGTTTGACAACCGTTGTATACCCTGTTCATATTGATGAACTCTGAGTTCGGTGTGTTCGAGCACGTCCTTGTCAAAACTACTGGGCTTCCATGCTGGTTGAACGAGGTTTGCAAAGCACATAGTGACCACATAGTGACGCTGCTAAACGAAAAAGGGCTTCACAACACATACTGATCCAATTGGAAATAAAACAAGTTTGAACATCTGTCTGAAAATTGTCTGAAAAACAATCGCAAAAAAGGAGTCCTGAAGTGAGCCTCGGAGGTATCAAAACACTGGAATGATCATCTGTGCCATTGGTACAGGTTCGTAAAGCCCGCGGACAAATAACTTTAAGCATGTTAGGGTGGAACAAGTTGGAAGATGGTCAAGGACTACCATTGATCATCACAAGCACCACGTGTTTTTATTGCCATTGGTTCATGCCCGAAGTGTTGCCAGCCACAGCTATCCAAAGCTTCCTACAGTGAGGACGACAATGTTGACTCTGTTGCGCCAGCAACTTCTTCAGAGGTAAAAGGAACCGAAGTGGATGTGGGAGGAACCAAAGTGGACCAAGAGGAACTGCACTGCCATCAGCCGGAAAGCTAATGAAAACAACTGAAAACCATGGATTGCCCCATAGGTGGTAGGTTTTATAGCCGTGGTATACCCTGTTCATATTCAGCAACTCAGCCATCAACATGTTCAAGCATGTCCTTGTCAAAACTAGAAAATGATAGAAAATGGACCATGCTGGTTGAGCGAGGTTTGCTAAGCAAACCTCAAAGGATCTTCACGAGACATACTGATGCCATTGGAAGCCGCACAAGTCCGAACATCTGTCTGAAAACTATAGCGAGTGTACCTGCTCCCTGGAGCTGTCCGAATCTTAGGGCGTAGGTCATGGGATCTCTGACTCTAATCTATCCATCTTATCCGCCTGGAACACATTGATGGTGAAGGACTACCGTTTGATTACCACAAGCACCACGCATTTCTCTTCCCGTTGCTACATGTCCGAAGTGTTGCATGCCAGACCGCCTACAGTGAGGATAACAATGTTAACTCCGTTGCACCAAGAACTTCTTCAGAGGCGGGAGGAACCAAAGCGGACCAAGAGGAACTGCAAGGGCATCATCCAAAAAAAACATGCAAAACCATAAAAACCATGGGTTGCCCCGTTGGTGGTAGGTTTTAAAACCGTTGTAAACCCTGTTCATATTTAGAAACTCCGAGTCATTTCCAAGCATGTCCGACCATGTCTTTGTCATAGCTACTGAGCTACCCGTGTTGGTTAAACGAGGTTTGCGAAGCGCATAGTGACCATGGTGACCAAAGTGACCCTAGTGACGTTAAAAAACAACAAAGACCTTCACGATACATAGTGATGCCATTGGAAGTCGAACACATTTGAACGTCTCAAAACACAAAAAGGAGTCCTGAAGTGTACCTGCGCCCTGGAGGTATCAAAACACTGGAATGATCATTGGTGTCATTGGTGCAGGTTTGCAAAGCCCGTTGACAAACAACTTCGCGCATCTGAGATCTATGATCTAACGATCTTATCCGCCTGGAACACGTCGATGATGAAGGACTACCGTTTGATTACCACAAGCACCACGTGTTTCTGTTCCCGTTGGTTCATGTCCGACGTGTTGGAAGCCAAATCGCCCACAGTGAGGATGACAATGTTAACTCCGTTGCACTAGGAACTTCTTCAGAGGCGGGAGGAACCAAAGCGGACCAAGAGGAACGCAAGGCCATCATAAAAAACATGGAAAACCATAGAAAACCATGGTTTTAGGTTTTACCAGTAGTTGTATACCTTGTTCATATTGAGGAACTCCGAGTCATGTTCAAGCATGTCCAACCATGTCTTTGTCATAGCTACTGAGCTACCCGTGTTGTTTGAACGAGATTTGCGAAGCGCATAGTGAACATGGTGACCATAGTGATCATAGTGACCATAGTCCAAATTGACCCTAGTGACGTTGGAAAAAACAAGGACCTTCACGATACATACTGATGCCATTGGAAGTCGAACACATTTGAACGTCTCAAAACACAAAAAGGAGTCATGAAATGTACCTGCGCCCTGGAAGTATCAAAAAACTGGAATTATTATTGGTGTCTTTGGTGCAGGTTTGCAAAGCCCGTTGACAAACAACTTCGCGCATCTGAGATCTATGATCTAACGATCTTATCCGCCTGGAACACGTCGATGATGAAGGACTACCGTTTGATTACCACAAGCACCACGTGTTTCTGTTCCCGTTGGTTCATGTCCGACGTGTTGGAAGCCAAATCGCCCACAGTGAGGATGGCAATGTTAACTCCGTTGCACTAGGAACTTCTTCAGAGGCGGGAGGAACCAAAGCGGACCAAGAGGAACGCAAGGCCATCATCAAAAAACATGGAAAACCATAGAAAACCATGGTTGTAGGTTTTACCAGTAGTTGTATACCTTGTTCATATTGAGGAACTCCGAGTCATGTTCAAGCATGTCCAACCATGTCTTTGTCATAGCTACTGAGCTACCCGTGTTGTTTGAACGAGATTTGCGAAGCGCATAGTGAACATGGTGACCATAGTGATCATAGTGACCATAGTCCAAATTGACCCTAGTGACGTTGGAAAAAACAAGGACCTTCACGATACATACTGATGCCATTGGAAGTCGAACACATTTGAACGTCTCAAAACACAAAAAGGAGTCATGAAATGTACCTGCGCCCTGGAAGTATCAAAAAACTGGAATGATCATTGGTGTCTTTGGTGCAGGTTTGCAAAGCCCGTTGACAAACAACTTCGCGCATCTTAGATCTATGATCTAACGATCTTATCCGCCTGGAACACGTCGATGGTGAAGGACTACCGTTTGATTACCACAAGCACCACGTTTTTCTGTTTCCGTTGGTTCATGTCCGACGTGTTGGAAGCCAAATCGCCTACAGTGAGGATGACAATGTTAATAACTGCAAGGCCATCATCCGTGAAGCATCGTAAAGCCATGGAGAAACATAGAAAACCATCGAGAACCATACTAGAAAACCATGGGTTGCCCCGTAGGAAGCAGGTTTTTAGAACCGTGTGCAACCACGCTGCCAAACCGAAAGGATCTTCATCTTGCATACGAATGCTGTTTGTAGTCATCTTAGTAGTTTGAACATGTGTCTGAAAACCATTCACAAAAAATAGACCTGAAGTGCGCCTTGGAAATTTCAAAACACTGGAAGGATCATTGGTGCCGGTTTGCAAAGCCTGGTAGAGCAACAAGCTTCTTCGGGCGTTGCAGGTTACGTGGAACACATTGAAGGATGGCGACAGTCTAGCGTTGATTGCCACAAGCATCATGCGTTTCTGTTGCCATAGGTTGATGTCGGAAGTGTTGCAAACCACAAGTATTCAAAACTGCCTACAGTGAGGATGCCACTTGATGACAATGTTAAAGTCATTTGCGCCAGGAACTTCTTCAGAGGCGGGAGGAACCAAAGTGGAGCAAGAGGAACTGCAAGGCCATCATCCAAAAAAACCATGCAAAACCGTAGAAAACCATGGGTTGCCCCGTTGGTGGTAGGTCTTACAACCGTCGTATAACCTGTTCATATTGAGGAACTCCGAGTCATGTCCAAGCATGTCCACCCATGTCCTTGTCATAGCTACTGAGCTACCCGTGTTGGTTGAACGAGGTTTGCGAAGCGCATAGTGACCATGGTGACCACAGTGACCCTAGTGACGTTGGAAAAACAGGGACCTTCATGATACATACTGATGCCATTGGAAGTCGAACTAATTTGAACGTCTGAAAACCATTCACAAAAAGGAGTCCTGAAGTGTACCTGCGCCGTGGAGGTATCAAAACACTGGAATGATCATTGGTGTCATTGGTGCAGGTTTGCAAAGCCCGTGGACAAACAACTTCGCGCATCTTAGATCTATGATCTATCGACCTTAGCCGACTGGAACACGTTGATGGTGAAGGACTATCGTTTGATTACCACAAGCACCACGCATTTCTCTTCCCGTTGGTTCATGTCCGACGTGTTGGAAGCCAAATCGCCTACAGTGAGGATGACAATGTTAACTCCGTTGCACCAAGAACTTCTTCAGAGGCGGGAGGAACCAAAGCGGACCAAGAGGAACTGCAAGGGCATCATCCAAAAAAAAACATGCAAAACCATAGAAAACCATGGGTTGCCCTGTTGGTGGTAGGTTCTATAACCGTTGTAAACCCTGCTCATATTGAGGAACTCCGAGTCATGTCCAAGCATGTCCAACCATGTCCTTGTCATAGCTACTGAGCTACCCGTGTTGGTTAAACGAGGTTTGCGAAGCGCAAAGTGACCATGGTGACCAAAGTGACCAAAGTGACCATGGTGACCAAAGTGACCATGGTGACCACAGTGACCCTAGTGACGTTGGAAAAACAGGGACCTTCATGATACATACTGATGCCATTGGAAGTCGAACACATTTGAACGTCTGAAAACCATCCTGAAGTGTACCTGCGCCCTGGAGGTATCAAAACACTGGAATGATCATTGGTGTCGTTGGTGCAGGTTTGCAAAGCCCGTTGACAAACAACTTCGCGCATCTTAGATCTATGATCTATCGATTTTAGCCGCCTGGAACACGTTGATGGTGAAGGATGGTGAAGGACTATCGTTTGATTACCACAAGCATCACGCATTTCTCTTCCCGTTGGTTCATGTCCGACGTGTTGGAAGCCAAATCGCCTCCAGTGAGGATGACAATGTTAACTCCGTTGCACCAAGAACTTCTTCAGAGGCGGGAGGAACCAAAGCGGACCAAGAGGAACTGCAAGGGCATCATCCAAAAGAAAACATGAAGAAAATCATAGAAAACCATGGGTTGCCCCGTTGGTGGTAGGTCTTACAACCGTCGTATAACCTGTTCATATTGAGGAACTCCGAGTCATGTCCAAGCATGTCCAGCCATGTCCTTGTCATAGCTACTGAGCTACCCGTGTTGGTTGAACGAGGTCTGCGAAGCGCATAGTGACCATGGTGACCACAATGACCCTAGTGACGTTGGAAAAACAGGGACCTTCATGATACATACTTATGCCATTGGAAGTCGAACTAATTTGAACGTCTGAAAACCATTCACAAAAAGGAGTCCTGAAGTGTACCTGGGCCCTGGAGGTATCAAAACACTGGAATGATCATTGGTGTCATTGGTGCAGGTTGTAAAGCCCGTTGACAAACAACTTCGCGCATCTTAGATCTATGATCTATCGATCTTAGCCGCCTGGAACACGTCGATGGTGAAGGACTACCGTTTGATTACCACAAGCACCACATGTTTCTCTTCCCGTTGGTACATGTCCGAAGTGTTGGAAGCCAAATCGCCTACAGTGAGGATGACAATGTTAACTCCGTTGCACCAGGAACTGCAAGGCCATCATCCGTAAAGCATCGTAAAGCCATGGAGAAACATAGAAAACCATCGAGAACCATACTAGAAAACCATGGGTTGCCCCGTAGGATGCAGGTTTTTAGAACCGTGTGCAACCACGCTGCCAAACTGAAAGGATCTTCATCTTGCATACGAATGCTGTTTGTAGTCATCTTAGTATATCTTAGTAGTTTCAACATGTGTTTGAAGCACCACGCGTTTCTGTTCCCGTTGGTTCATGTCTGAAGTGTTGCATGCCAGACCACCTACAGTGAGGATGACAATGTTAACTCCCCTGCACTGGGAACTTCTTCAGACGTAAAAGGAAACGAAGCGGACCAGGAACTGCAAGGCCATGATCCGCAAATCCATGTTGAAACAATGTAGAAAACCCATGGTTCACACAGGGGGTGGTAGGTTCAACTAGCTGTTGATGCTGTTGTATAGTATACCCTGCCAAAGTTCAACATGTTCGAACATGTCCCTGTCAAAGCTACTGAGCTACTCATCTTCGTTGAGGTTTGCAAAGCACATAGCGCCGACATACTGTTGATGACGCTGCTAAACGCACAGGACCATCACGACATATACTAAAGCCTGAGGAAATCGAATGGAAATATCCAAGCACTTGGATGATCATTGGTGTCATTGATGCTCGTTTGCAAAGCACGTGGAAAAGCAATAAGCATCTGAGGGCGTAGGTCATGGGATCTCTGACTCTGATCTATCCATCTTATCCGCCTGGAACACATTGGAGGATGGTCAAGGACTACCGTTTGATTACCACAAGCACCACGCATTTCTCTTCCCGTTGGTTCATGTCCGAAGTGTTGCATGCCAGACCGCCTACAGTGAGGATGACTGACAATGTTAAAGTCATTTGCGCCAGGAACTTCTTCAGAGGCGGGAGGAACCAAAGTGGACCAAGAGGAACTGCAAGGGCATCATCCAAAAAAAACATGCAAAACCAAAACCATAGAAAACCATGGGTTGCCCCGTTGGTGGTAGGTCTTACAACCGTCGTATAACCTGTTCATATTGAGGAACTCCGAGTCATGTCCAAGCATGTCCAGTCATGCCCTTGTCATAGCTACTGAGCTACCCGTGTTGGCTGAATGAGGTTTGCGAAGCGCATAGTGACCATGGTGACCACAGTGACCCTAGTGACGTTGGAAAAACAGGGACCTTCATGATACATACTGATGCCATTGGAAGTCGAACTAATTTGAACGTCTGAAAACCATTCACAAAAAGGAGTCCTGAAGTGTACCTGCGCCCTGGAGGTATCAAAACACTGGAATGATCATTGGTGTCATTGGTGCAGGTTGTAAAGCCCGTTGACAAACAACTTCGCGCATCTTTTAGAGCTATGATCTATCGATCTTAGCCGCCTGGAACATGTCGATGGTGAAGGACTACCGTTTGATTACCACAAGCACCACAAGTTTCTCTTCCCGTTGGTACATGTCCGAAGTGTTGGAAGCCAAATCGCCTACAGTGAGGATGACAATGTTAACTCCGTTGCACCAGGAACTGCAAGGCCATCATCCGTAAAGCATCGTAAAGCCATGGAGAAACATAGAAAACCATCGAGAACCATACTAGAAAACCATGGGTTGCCCCGTAGGATGTAGGTTCTTAGAACCGTGTGCAACCACGCGGCCAAACTGAAAGGATCTTCATCTTGCATACGAATGCTGTTTGTAGTCATCTTAGTAGTTTGAACATGTGTCTGAAAACCATTCACAAAAAATAGACCTGAAGTGCGCCTTGGAAGTTTCAAAACACTGGAAGGATCGTTGGTGCCGGTTTGCAAAGCCCCTGGTAAAGCAACAAGCTTCTTCGGGCGTTGCAGGTTACGTGGAACACGTTGAAGGATGGCGACAGTCTAGCGTTGATTACCACAAGCATCATGCGTTTCTGTTGCCATAGGTTGATGTCGGAAGTGTTGCAAACCACAAGTATTCAAAACTGCCTACAGTGAGGATGCCACTTGATGACAATGTTAAAGTCATTTGCGCCAGGAACTTCTTCAGAGGCGGGAGGAACCAAAGTGGGCCAAGAGGAACTGCAAGGGCATCATCCAAAAAAACCATGCAAAACCATAGAAAACCATGGGTTGCCCCGTTGGTGGTAGGTCTTACAACCGTCGTATAACCTGTTCATATTGAGGAACTCCGAGTCATGTCCAAGCATGTCCAACTGTCCAACCATGTCCTTGTCATAGCTACTGAGCTACCCGTGTTGGCTGAATGAGGTTTGCGAAGCGCATAGTGACCATGGTGACCACAGTGACCCTAGTGACGTTGGAAAAACAGGGACCTTCATGATACATACTGATGCCATTGGAAGTCGAACTAATTTGAACGTCTGAAAACCATTCACAAAAAGGAGTCCTGAAGTGTACCTGGGCCCTGGAGGTATCAAAACACTGGAATGATCATTGGTGTCATTGGTGCAGGTTTGCAAAGCACGTTGACAAACAACTTCGCGCATCTTCGATCTATGATCTATCGATCTTATCCGCCTGGAACACGTCGATGGTGAAGGACTACCGTTTGATTACCACAAGCACCACGCGTTTCTGTTCCCGTTGGTATATGTCCGAAGTGTTGCAAGCCAAATCGCCTACAGTGAGGATGACAATGTTAACTCCGTTGCACTAGGAACTTCTTCAGAGGCGGGAGGAACCAAAGCGGACCAAGAGGAACTGCAAGGCCATCATCCGGAAAACGATAGAAAACCATGGGTTATCATAGATTGCCCTGTAGGTGCTAGGTTTTACAGCCGTTGTATACCTGGAGATATTAAGTAAACTGGATGATCATTGGAACAGGTTTTAAACGCCTCGACAAACCCCTCCACACATTCCTGAAAGACTGTGACCTCCACCTGGTTGTTAAACCTTTCACGTCCGAATATGTGGTAGCGATTGATAGCGTGTTTATCATACGGCGGAAACCCTGGGTCTGCCGCCCAAATAGAGGCCTAGACCCTTGAATATCTCATTGATGTAGCGGAACTCCACATAGGGTCTACAAAGTCCTTGTCAAAGTTACCCATCTTTGCTGGTTGAGGTTTGCAAAGCATTGAGTGACGGAGTGGAAGCACAGGGACCATCATGACACTCTAGCGGCTTTGGAAGTCATAGAAGTTTGAACATCTGGGAAATTACATGAAGTTATCTTGCTCTACACCAAAAACACGGCCTTGCCACTGGTCACCAGGGGAACTGGCAACCGTAAAATAAACGCCAGCTGCTACAGTATGCTGCAGTCATTTCCTTGTGAATGAAAAACATGCCTGGGATTGCCCGGTTCGAATGTGATGGAACAATTCTATCCGCCCACAAGTTGCCAATCATGAAACCGGCAAAAGTAACGAGCAAAGGTCACGGTGTCCGCGTTGAAGGGTTTGTCTCTGTGTCATTCCGTGTCAGCAATCAACACGAAAAAACTGAAAGCCACCTACTAACAAGCACACGAAGACCTCAAAGGAAAGCTGCTCCCCTGTGTGACCAGTGGTCACAAACTTGTGCCACCTATGTGGTGATTGGTACAGTAGTTTGGTCTTTCATCCATATCGCGGTTCTATTAGATGCAACGGGCTTTAAATGCTTTAAACATAATAAAACAGGCCGTAAGGAAACTCATATAAAAGGATTGTAAGAGGGATGAAAGTAGTATCCGTCAACAGAAACTGTGTCAATTTTGATTCCCCTCGCACGTATTCAAACATGTGCTACATGAACAGGTCCTTCACGTTGTTGTTCGATGAGAGTCAAGTATAGATTCACTTCGAGCTTGGTTTGAACGATCGAATTTCGCACAAGCAAGATAAAGTCAATGTGGAAACGAGTTCATCATAGTTCATCCACTCAAAATCTCCTGATGGTCCTGTCTATCGTCCCATGAACCGCTAGATGCGAGAGCCTAGAGGGCACAAAAGGTTGTCCTGATACCATATGTGGTGCGAGCAACTACATGCCCTGCACTGCCCAAATACGTGTGCGGCGGCCGGAGCCGCGCATGTCTCATTGCCCACAACCCAACATGACACTGCTACTGTATATGCATGTCCTCAATGTAGATCCTGAAATGCATCTTGGAAGTGGAAGATCTTGAGAGTATTGTAAACACTTAGACGTTCCTTGGTGCAGGTTTGCAAAGGGTGTAGGAAGTCATAGAATCCATCCATCTTAGCTGCCTGGAACACATTCGAGGATGGTGAAGGACTACCGTTGATAGGCATAACCACCGCGTTTCTGTTGACAATTCGTTCATGTCCAAAGTTTTGCAAGTATTTGCAAGTCACAATATCCGAAACACGTTCCAAACCTGCCTACAATGAAGATGACAATGTTGAGTCCCTCGAACCAGGAACTTAAGAGGTAGGACGAACGGAAGCGAACCAAGAGGAAGTGCACTGCAAGGCCATGATTCGAAAAAATGTTACACCAGAAGTAGTTGATTTGTAATTGTTGCAAACCCTGTTCATACATTGAGGAAGTCCAAAATGAGTTCAACATGCTCAACCATGTCTGTGTCAACAATACCTACCTTGGTTGAATGAGAATGAGGTTTCCATAGGTTTGCAAAGCACATCTATTTGACGTAGCCAAATGGAAGGGGTCTCCAGGACACTTGCTACAAGTACTGCAATGCCATTGGAAGTCAAAGAAGTTCTACAATCCATCTGCAAGATTTTGTAAGCCATTCACCAAGAAGTCCTGAAGTGCACCCGGAAGGTTCAAGTATTAAGACACTTGGAATGATGTTGAATCAGTTGAATGATCATTGAAGGTTTGTAAACATCTTGACAAAGAACTCCACGCATCTTGGGGTGTGGCAGCTCGTATTGTTGTTCTTTCAGGTCCGAGGTTTGCCCAAAGCCCAGCTGCAGCCTAACCTTTGAATATCTCATTGATGTAGAGAAACTCCACACAGGCTACAAAGTCCTTGTCAAAGTTACCCATCTTTGTTGGTTGAGGTTTGCAAAGCATTGAGTGACGGAGTGGAAGCAAAGGGACCTTCATGACACTCTAGTGCTGAAGTCATAGACAATTTCAAAGACTATATAAAAGTTTGAACATCTGGCAGATGTCTGCCCTAGACCAAAAACATCCAAAAACAAATCCTTGCCACTCGTCACCAGGGGAACTCAACCGTGAAATGAATGCCACCTCCTACGCTTTGTCATTTCAGTGATGTCTGGGACATTCTGGGACGTGGTTCGAAAGTGTTCGGGTGAATCCGTCTACAGGTTGCCAACCTCATCGAACATCGCTGCAACAAACCGCCTATGGAAACCGGCAAAAGTAACGAGCAAAGGCAGCAAAGGTCACAATGTCCGCGTTGAAGGGTCTTGTCTCTGTGTCATTCTGTGTCAGCAATCAACACGAAAAAACTGAAAGCCACCTACTAACAAGTACACGAAGACCTCAAAGGAAAGCTGCTCCCCTGTGTGAGCAGTGGTCACAAACTTGTGCCACCTATGTGGTGATTGGTACAGTAGTTTGGTCTTTCATCCATATCGCTGTTCTATTAAATGCAACGGCTTTAACATGCTTTAAACATATTAAAACAGGCCGTAAGGAAACTCATAGAAAAAAATGTAAGAGGGATGAAAGTAGTATCCGTCAACAGAAACTGTGTCATTTTTGATTCCCCTCGCACGTATTCAAACATGTGCTACAACATGAACAGGTCCTTCACGTTGTCGTTCGATGAGAGCCAAGTATAGGTTCACTTCGAGCTTGGTTTGAACGATCGAATTTCGTACAAGCAAGATAAAGTCAATGTGGAAACGAGTTCATCATAGTTCATCCACTCAAAATTTCCTGATGGTCCTGTCTATCGTCCCATGAACCGCTAGATGCGAGAGCCTAGAGGGCACAAAAGGTTGTCCTTATACCATGTGGTGCGAGCAACTACATGCCCTGCACTGCCCAAATACGTGTGCGGCGGCCGGAGCCGCGCATGTCTCATTGCCCACAACCCAACATGACACTGCTACTGTATATGCATGTCCTCAATGTAGATCCTGAAATGCATCCTGGAAGTGGAAGATCTTGAGAGTATTGTAAACACTTAGACGTTCCTTGGTGCAGGTTTGCAAAGGGTGTAGGAAGTCATAGAATCCATCCATCTTAGCTGCCTGGAACACATTCGAGGATGGTGAAGGACTACCGTTGAAAGGCATAATCACCGAGTTTCTGTTGACAACTCGTTCATGTCCAGAGTGTTGCAAGTATTTGCAAGTCACAACTATCCGAAACACGTTCCAAACCTGCCTACAATGAAGATGACAATGTTGAGTCCCTCGAACCAGGAACTTTAGAGGTACAGTAGGACCAACGGAAGCGAACCAAGAGGAAGTGCACTGCAAGGCCATGATTCGAAAAAACGTTACACCAGAAGTAGTTGATTTGTAATTGTTGCAAACCCTGTTCATACATTGAGGAAGTCCAAAATGAGTTCAACATGCTCAACCATGTCTGTGTCAACAATACCTACCTTGGTTGAATGAGAATGAGGTTTCCATAGGTTTGCAAAGCACATCTATTTGACGTAGCCAAATGGAAGGGGTCTCCAGGACACTTGCTACAAGTACTGCAATGTCATTGGAAGTCAAAGAAGTTCTACAGTCCATCTGCAAGATTTTGTAAGCCATTCACCAAGAAGTCCTGAAGTGCACCCGGAAGGTTCAAGTATTAAGACACTTGGAATGATGTTGAATCAGTTGAATTATCATTGACGGTTTGTAAACATATTGACAAAGAACTCCACGCATCTTGGGGTGTGGCAGCTCGTATGGACCTTCATGACACTCTAGTGCTGAAGTCATAGACAAATTCAAAGACTATATAGAAAATTGAACATCTGACAGATGTCTGCCCTAGACCAAAAACATCCAAAAACAAATCCTTGCCACTCGTCACCAGGGGAACTCAACCGTGAAATGAATGCCACCTCCTACGCTTTGTCATTTCAGTGATGTCTGGGACATTCTGGGACGTGGTTCGAAAGTGTTCGGGTGATTCCGTCTACAGGTTGCCAACCTCATCGAACATCGCTGCAACAAACTGCCTATGGAAACCGGCAAAAGTAACGAGCAAAGGCAGCAAAGGTCACAATGTCCGCGTTGAAGGGTCTTGTCTCTGTGTCATTCTGTGTCAGCAATCAACACGAAAAAACTGAAAGCCACCTACTAACAAGTACACGAAGACCTCAAAGGAAAGCTGCTCCCCTGTGTGAGCAGTGGTCACAAACTTGTGCCACCTATGTGGTGATTGGTACAGTAGTTTGGTCGTTCATCCATATCGCGGTTCTATTAAATGCAACGGGCTTTAAACATATTAAAACAGGCCGTAAGGAAACTCATAAAAAAAAGATTGCAAAAGGGATGACAGTAGTATCCGTCAACAGAAACTGTATCATTTTTGATTCCCCTCACACGTATTCAAATATGTAACATGTGCTACAACATGAACAGGTCCTTCACGTTGTCGTTCGATGAGAGCCGAGTATAGATTCACTTCGAGCTTGGTTTGAACGATCGAATTTCGTACAAGCAAGATAAAGTCAATGTGGAAACGAGTTCATCATAGTTCATCCACTCAAAATCTCCTGATGGTCCTGTCTATCGTCCCATGAACCGCTAGATGCGAGAGCCTAGAGGGCACAAAAGGTTGTCCTTATACCATGTGGTGCGAGCAACTACATGCCCTGCACTGCCCAAATACGTGTGCGGCGGCCGGAGCCGCGCATGTCTCATTGCCCACAACCCAACATGACACTGCTACAGTATATGCATGTCCTCAATGTAGATCCTGAAATGCATCTTGGAAGTGGAAGATCTTGAGAGTATTGTAAACACTTAGACGTTCCTTGGTGCAGGTTTTCAAAGGGTGTAGGAAGTCATAGAATCCATCCATCTTAGCTGCCTGGAACACATTCGAGGATGGTGAAGGACTACCGTTGATAGGCATAACCACCGCGTTTCTGTTGACAATTCGTTCATGTCCAAAGTGTTGCAAGTATTTGCAAGTCACAACTATCCGAAACACGTTCCAAACCTGCCTACAATGAAGATGACAATGTTGAGTCCCTCGAACCAGGAACTTTAGAGGTACAGTAGGACCAACGGAAGCGAACCAAGAGGAAGTGCACTGCAAGGCCATGATTCGAAAAACACGTTACACCAGAAGTAGTTGATTTGTAATTGTTGCAAACCCTGTTCATACATTGAGGAAGTCCAAAATGAGTTCAACATGCTCAACCATGTCCTTGTCGACAATACCTACCTTGGTTGAATGAGAATGAGGTTTCCATAGGTTTGCAAAGCACATCTATTTGACGTAGCCAAATAGAAGGGGTCTCCAGGACACTTGCTACAAGTACTGCAATGCCATTGGAAGTCAAAGAAGTTCTACAGTCCATCTGCAAGATTTTGTAAGCCATTCACCAAGAAGTCCTGAAGTGCACCCGGAAGGTTCAAGTATTAAGACACTTGGAATGATGTTGAATCAGTTGAATGATCATTGACAGTTTGTAAACATATTGACAAAGAACTCCACGCATCTTGGGGTGTGGCAGCTCGTATTGTTGTTTTTTCAGGTCCGAGGTTTGCCCAAAGCCCAGCTGCAGCCTAACCTTTGAATATCTCATTGATGTAGAGAAACTCCACACAGGCTACAAAGTCCTTGTCAAAGTTACCCATCTTTGTTGGTTGAGGTTTGCAAAGCATTGAGTGACGGAGTGGAAGCAAAGGCACCTTCATGACACTCTAGTGCTGAAGTCATAGACAAATTCAAAGACTATATATAGAAGTTTGAACATCTGGCAGATGTCTGCCCTAGACCAAAAGCATCCAAAAACAAATCCTTGCCACTCGTCACCAGGGAAACTCAACCGTGAAATGAATGCCACCTCCTACGCTTTGTCATTTCAGTGATGTCTGGGACATTCTGGGACGTGGTTCGAAAGTGTTCGGGTGATTCCGTCTACAGGTTGCCAACCTCATCGAACATCGCTGCAACAAACCGCCTATGGAAACCGGCAAAAGTAACGAGCAAAGGCAGCAAAGGTCACAATGTCCGCGTTGAAGGGTCTTGTCTCTGTGTCATGCTGTGTCAGCAATCAACACGAAAAAACTGAAAGCCACCTACTAACAAGTACACGAAGACCTCAAAGGAAAGCTGCTCCCCTGTGTGAGCAGTGGTCACAAACTTGTGCTACCTATGTGGTGATTGGTACAGTAGTTTGGTCTTTCATCCATATCGCTGTTCTATTAAATGCAACGGGCTTTAAAATGCTTTAAACATATTAAAACAGGCCTTAAGGAAACTCATAAAAAAATGTAAAAGGGATGAAAGTAGTATCCGTCAACAGAAACTGTGTCAATTTTGATTCCCCTCACACGTATTCAAACATGTGCTACAACATGAACAGGTCCTTCACGTTGTCGTTCGATGAGAGCCAAGTATAGATTCACTTCGAGCTTGGTTTGAACGATCGAATTTCGCACAAGCAAGATAAAGTCAATGTGGAAACGAGTTCATCATAGTTCATCCACTCAAAATCTCCTGATGGTCCTGTCTATCGTCCCATGAACCGCTAGATGCGAGAGCCTAGAGGGCACAAAAGGTTGTCCTGATACCATGTGGTGCGAGCAACTACATGCCCTGCACTGCCCAAATACGTGTGCGGCGGCCGGAGCCGCGCATGTATCATTGCCCACAACCCAACATGACACTGCTACTGTATATGCATGTCCTCAATGTAGATCCTGAAACGATCTGATCTGAAATGCATCTTGGAAGATCTTGAGAGTATTGAAAGCACTTAGAAATTCCTTGGTGCAGGTTTGCAAACACCTTGGCAAACAACTCCACGCATCTTAGGGTGTAGAAGGTCATAAGATTAATCCGTTTTAGCCGCCTGGAACACGTTGCAGCATTGTGAAGCACTACCGTTGATTACCACCACATACCACCACCATATTCCACCATAATTCCTTTTGCCGTTTGGTCGTGTACGAGGATGCAAGCCGAAAGTGCCTACAGTGAAGATCACAATCTTAATTCCCATGGTTCCCATGCACCATCATGCACCACGAGCTTCTTCAGAGGTGGGACGAACGAAGCAAACCAAGAGGAAGTGCAAGCCCATCATTCGATCAATTGAAAAACAACGAGTTGCCCCAAACAAGTGGTTGGTTTGTAAACGCGGCAAACCAAGTTCATATTGGGGAATTGCAAATGAGTTCCATATGTTCATTCATATCGTTCATGTCCTTGTCAAATTTAGCCAACCCTATTGAATGAGGTTTGCAAAGCACATACTGACGTAGCCAAATGACGGGATTGAACGTCAAACAAGTTTGAACACCTGTCTGTAAACCATGAACGCAAAGTCCTGACATGTGAGGTACCAAAGCACTTGAAATGATGCTGGATGATCATTGAAGCAGTTTTGAGAACACCTTGGCAAGCAATTCCACACATTGTAGGTGCAGAAGGTCATAAGATTCATCCGTTTTAGCCGCCTGGAACACGTTGCAGCATGATGAAGCACTACCGTTGATTACCACCACATACCACCACCATATTCCGCCATAATTCCTTTTGCCGTTTGGTCGTGTACGAGGATGCAAGCCGAAAGTGCCTACAGTGAAAGTCTTAGTTCCCATGGTTCCCATGCACCATCATGCACCGCGAGCTTCTTCAGAGGTGGGACGAACGAAGAGGACCAAAAGGAAGTGCAAAGCCATCATTCGATCGTTTGAAAAACATTGAAAAACCACCAGTTGCCCCAAAAAAGTGGTTGGTTTGTAAACGCGGCAAACCAAGTTCATTTTGGGGAATTGCAAATGAGTTCAATATGTTCATTCATATCGTTCATGTCCTTCTCAAGTTTAGCCAACCCTATTGAATGAGGTTTGCAAAGCACATACTGACGTAGCCAAATGACGGGATTGAAAGTCAAAGAAATTTGAACATCTGTCTGTAAACCATGAACGCAAAGTCCTCAAATGTGACCTGGAGGTACCAAAGCACTTGAAATGATGTTGGATGATCATTGAAGCAGTTTTGAGAACACCTTGGCAAGCAATTCCGCGCATTGTAGGGTGCAGAAGGTCATAAGATTAATCCGTTTTAGCCGCCTGGAACACGTTGCAGCATGATGAAGCACTACCGTTGATTACCACCACATAACACCACCATATTCCACCATAATTCCTTTTGCCGTTTGGTCGTGTACGAGGATGCAAGCCGAAAGTGCCTACAGTGAAGATCACAATCTTAATTCCCACGGTTCCCATGCACCATCATGCACCACGAGCTTCTTCAGAGGTGGGACGAACGAAGCAAACCAAGAGGAAGTGCAAGCCCATCATTTGATCGTTTGAAAAACATTCGGAAACCACCAGTTGCGGCAAAAAAGTGGTTGGTTTGTAAACGCGGCAAACCAAGTTCATAGTGGGGAATTGCAAATGAGTTCAATATGTTCATTCATATCGTTCATGTCCTTGTCAAATTTAGCCAACCCTATTGAATGAGGTTTGCAAAGCACATACTGACGTAGCCAAATGACGGGATTGAAAGTCAAAGAAATTTGAACATCTGTCTGTAAACCATGAACGCAAAGTCCTCAAATGTGACCTGGAGGTACCAAAGCACTTGAAATGATGTTGGATGATCATTGAAGCAGTTTTGAGAACACCTTGGCAAGCAATTCCACGCATTGTAGGGTGTGAAAAGTCATAGGATTAATCCGTTTTAGCCGCCTGAAACACGTTGCAGCATTGTGAAGCACTACCGTTGATTACCACCACATACCACCACCATATTCCACCATAATTCCTTTTGCCGTTTGGTCGTGCACGAGGATGCAAGCCGAAAGTGCCTACAGTGAAGATCACAATCTTAGTTCCCATGGTTCCCATGCACCATCATGCACCGCGAGCTTCTTCAGAGATGGGACGAACGAAGCCGACCAAAAGGAAGAGCAAAGCCATCATTCAATCGTTTGAAAACATTGAAAAACCACCAGTTGCCGCAAAAAAGTGGTTGGTTTGTAAACGCGGCAAACCAAGTTCATATTGGGGAATTGCAAATGAGTTCAATATGTTCATTGATATCGTTCATGTCCTTCTCAAATTTACCCAACCCTATTGAATGAGGTTTACATACCCAACCCTATTGAATGAGATTTGCAAAGCACATACTGACGTAGCCAAATGACGGGATTGAAAGTCAAAGAAGTTTGAACATCTGTCTGTAAACCATGAATGCAAAGTCCTCAAATGTGACCTGGAGGTACCAAAGCACTTGAAATGATGCTGGATGATCAATGAATCTTCTGAAGCAGTTTTGAGAACACCTTGGCAAGCAATTCCACACATTGTAGGGCGTAGAAGGTCGTAGGATTAATCCGTTTTAGCCGCCTGGAACACGTTGCAGCATTGTGAAGCACTACCGTTGATTACCACCACATACCACCACCATATTCCGCCATAATTCCTTTTGCCGTTTGGTCGTGTACGAGGATGCAAGCCGAAAGTGCCTACAGTGAAGATCACAATCTTAATTCTCATGGTTCCCATGCACCATCATGCACCACGAGTTTCTTCAGAGGTGGGACGAACGAAGCGGACCAAGAGGAAGTGCAAGCGTATCATTACCATATCATTCAATCATTGAAAAAACAAACACGAGTTGCCCCAAAAAAGTGGTTGGTTTGTAAACGCAAACAAAACAAGTTCATATTGGGGAATTCCAGATGAGTTATGTTCATTCATATCGTTCATGTCCTTGTCAAATTTACCCAACCCTATTGAATGAGGTTTACATACCCAACCCTATTGAATGAGATTTGCAAAGCACATACTGACGTAGCCAAATGACGGGATTGAAAGTCAAAGAAGTTTGAACATCTGTCCGTAAACCATGAATGCAAAGTCCTCAAATGTGACCTGGAGGTATCAAAGATTATCGAAGCACTTGAAATGATGCTGGATGATCAATGAATCTTCTGAAGCAGTTTTGAGAACACCTTGGCAAGCAATTCCACACATTGTAGGGCGTAGAAGGTCGTAGGATTAATCCGTTTTAGCCGCCTGGAACACGTTGCAGCATTGTGAAGCACTACCGTTGATTACCACCACATACCACCACCATATTCCGCCATAATTCCTTTTGCCGTTTGGTCGTGTACGAGGATGCAAGCCGAAAGTGCCTACAGTGAAGATCACAATCTTAATTCTCATGGTTCCCATGCACCATCATGCACAAGGAGCTTCTTCAGAGGTGGGACGAACGAAGCAGACCAAGAGGAAGTGCAAGACCATCATTCGATGATTTGAAACACCATGAGTTGCCCCATAAGTGGTTGATTTGTAGCCGTTGCAGGCCCTGCTCATATTGGGGAATTGCAAATGAGTTCAAGATGTTCAACCATGTGCTTTTCCAAGTTACCCAACGTCGTTGAATGATGTTTGCAAGGCACATACTGCGAAGGGAAGGACATTCTTGTATTTGCGGCGCATTGGTTTAGCTCCATTTTTTTTGAAGTCAATGGAAGCCTTGCCACTCACTTGTCACCAAGGGGAACTTAACTGAGAGCTCCTCACCACACCTCTCACCTTGAAAGAAATGCCATCTGGGTCATGAGGTGTGTTTTCCCATTTAGATCCATTTAGTGGTGGATCGGATAGAATGTATGTGTCTCATTCTGCTCACTATCTCTTCGACTACATCCAACAAAATGCCACAAAGTTTGGTCAGGGACACGGTCGCATGATGCAGAAAGCTGTGTCACCACCAATCACATTCAGTTCCTGAACAAGGAAGAACTGTCCCACATTCTCCCACATGGTGTTGGGTCAGGGCCAAAATCTAGATTCTCAAGACGATTCACATCATTCATATCGACTTTGTTTCGATTTGAATGATCTGCGGCAGCTGGAATATACTGTAAATATCATGATATAAACTGGAATGAACAACCCAGAAAGTCCCAGAAGTATCTCATGATGTTCGGGAGCTGTCCTCCGGGAACAGATAGACTTTGATGATCTTTGATGTCTGTGATGACTGATGAGTGAAATTCCGGAACTCCTCTTTGAACTTCAACAGGGTAGAATTGAACGCTGATCTGCCTGACAATTCCTGACACCATGTGATAGTTCCTTTTGAATGAACTCGACCACAACAAACATTGGCGGTGGCCGGAGCTACGCTATATCTCTTTGCCAACAACCACGATTCTATCTCTTATCCATCTTAGTTGTCTGGAACACGTCACAGACTTAGTCGTCTGGAACACCTTGCAAAACGGTGAAGGACTACCGTTGATTCCAACGACCACCCCATGCATTTCTGTCGCGTTTCGTGCCCGGGGTGTTGCGTTTCGCCAATGCTGCCTACAGTGAAGATGACAATGTTGGTGCAATCAAAGTGGACAAAGACGGGCACAAAACCATCTTCGCAAAAGACATGGTTTGCCTCATAGGTAGTAGGAGGACATAGGAGGACTGTTGAATACTGTGAGGAACTCCGAATCTCCCGATCATTTGACCCATGTTCTTGTCAAAAACTACCCATCTTCTTTGAGTGCAAAGGAACATGTGGACCACAAAGGGCCTTTGTCATTCTTTGTAATGCGTGAACACCTGATGGATCTTGATTTCGAAGCCATAGAAGTTCGAGCGTCTGAAGCACGACAGAACAGGGATGCAAGAAGATCAAGAAGAACAACCAACAAAAATATTGTACAACTCGTGCGTCTACCCCAAGCACCACGAAATCCACGAATCCATCACAAGCCGGATAATTATTGATGAAGCCCCAGGGAGCCTGCAACCTGATTCCAAAAGTATATCACCAAAAAAAACCTCAAAAACCATGACCCACATGTGTTGAGCAGTCGCTTTGTGAAAAATTAATAATCTACCAACAAAAGTGCTTGGACACAGGAAACACCAAGTCATCCCAAATGTCACAGCTACAGAAAGTCCAAGCCATCATGATGGAAGGAGTCGAAAAAAAGTCACTCCCACCTAGCCCTGCAAATGTTGTCTGAAGGGCTACATTACCTACATAATATAATTATTAGATAATATTAGATATAATTAGTGCATATTAGTGCATCAATCGTATCAATAGTCCATTAAAAAAAACAGAGTCTTTCTGTTGTCAGTGATAGCGCATGGGGCGTTGAACAAAAAGGACCCACAGCCAAAAATGGTGGGTGGAAGGAACCCTCTGTCACGAAGCAGATCTGCAAAGCCGTCATCTTGTCACATGAAGCCTGCTGGAACCCCGGCGGATATGTGCCACAGTTCTCGTTGTATTCTTCCGTGATGATTTTGAGTCAAGTACTTGAACAAGGTATTTCGAAAAAATGTAAATATGCTAGCTCGCTCATTATGCACCAGAATAACGTAGCATATTTCAGCGAAAGAACATGGAACCACTGCACGATGGCCGCTGATAAAGAAAAAAATCTGCAGGTTCTGATCTGATACAGTAGGCCCCCAAAAAAGGTGCAAGTAGGTCAAGTAGGTCTAGTCTAGATTTAACGTTTAAAAAAAATGAAACAAACACATTCGTACTACCTGTGGCCATTGACAATGGCCATTGACACAGTTTTTTTTCCAACTATAGTGTCGATCCCTGAAGCAAAACAACGTCTTGTTCTTGGCACTCCTGTTAAAAACACTGCCCAAACAGTACTCAAACATGTGCCTAGCCATTCACTGCAACCATTCTTACTCTTTGTTGTAAAAACAACCACCCAATTCGTTCAACGTATTGTCCAATTTCGGTCAGCCTTCAAGCAGGGGGACAATGCTGGAGCAGCTGTGAGATATCATGATTCTTGAAAGAGTCCTGCATGAGTACCTTTCTACTGCCTTAGTGTATCAATGTATCACATAGCAATCGTCTTAATACTCTGCGTCACGTAGTCCTTGCAGGGATATATCGGCAGAGTGGAACAATAGACATCCAGGAAGATGATGGAAGATGTCCATGATAGCCCAGTAGTGTTACTGGCAAAATGAGCATGTGAAAGCCGTATATAGCCATCTGTGGCCTCTGGTTCCTCCAAAGGACACGGTTGTGCCAGCCTGACATCTCTAAACAGCAACGGTCCATGACACCTTCTGTCCGGTCAAAGCCACTTTCTTTGCGAACGCAGGGTTTAGAGTGAGTTGCAATGTGTCTACATACATAATATATCACAAAATAGTAATATATCATAATATAAGTCATGATATATCACAGTCTAATAATATATATATATATCTCTTAGTAAAAAAAACATGATATATCACAATATTCACAATATATCATAATACCAGTAGTACCGCACAAGGCGGTGGCGGAAGTTTCAGAAATCGGAAACCTATAGGAGAGGTAGGTTGTTGTGAATCACGGATGGCAGAGCGAAGCCACTGATGGACCGACAGGTGGTTGAGGTCTCCTCTCTTTCTCTCTCTTTCTTTCTCTTTCTCTGACTATCTACCTACCTACCTATCTATCTATGTATCTATCTATCTATGTACCTATCTACCTATCTACCTATCTACCTATCTACCTATCTACCTATCTACCTATCTACCAATCTACCTATCTATCTATCTATCTAACTACCTATATACCTATCTATCTATCTATCTATCTATCTCTCTCTCTATCTCTCTATCTGTCTGTCTGTCTATCTGTCTATCTGTCTATCTGCAAGCTTAAAACGAAGCTATTCTGCGAGACTTCCTCAATTAAACAATGTCAAAAACGAAACAGTTCTGCGAGACTTCTTCATTTTTTGAACTTGACAACATCCAAAACGAAGCAATTCTGCGAGACTCCTTCAATTTTTGAACTTGACAACATCAAAAGCCAAGCAATTCTGCGAGACTTCCTTCAAAAATGGAAAATTGAGTGCAGCGCTGACAGCCTCGTACCAATGCGTTTTGCGTTTTTTTCCACTCCACCTGTCTGAAGTATTGCGCCTGCCACGAAAAATTGATGCCAGGTCATACGAAGTGCTGCACCTGTCACGCAAAATCATCTTAGCAAACCTACAGATCTGATGCTCCAAAATGCACCCCCTCTCAGGAAATCAGCGCCCTGCCCTCCTAACATCTCTGATGAACATGTCTTTTGTACTGCGCCTGCCACTGAAAATGCATCTTTGCAAATCCTCGTCAAATGTCCCACTCCTGCCATCCTTTTTGGAAATGCTACAAAACCCTGGCGTTTTGCTCACTTTTGACAAGGTGCACAATCCCTTATGCGCCCGCCACGCGAAACGACATCTGAACCTCCGAAACTGGTCCGAAACCCTGGTGCTTTCAACATTTTGACTTCGAAATGTGCTTCGCGCCACCACGGCGTGCACTTTTTCGACATCTCAACGTCGAAAAGTGCTCCGTGCCCGTCAGTTTTTTACACTTTTGACTTCGAAATGTGCTTCGCGCCACAACGGCGTGCACTTTTTCGACATTGCAACTTCTAAAAATGGTCAGAAGCTGGTGTGTTTTGTGCATTTTGATTTCGAAATGTGCTTCGCGCCACAACGGCGTGCACTTTTTCGACATCGCAACTTCCAAAAGTGGTCCGGATCCGGTGTGTTTTGTACATTTTGACTTGGAAATGTGCTTCGCGCCACAACGGCGTGCAATTTTTCATCTCTCATCTGGCCAGCTGGCTCCGCACCCGCCGCTTTAGCGAGCCTACTTTTCGACCCCCACAAATCATTGGAAAAACACAATGTTTCGCGACTTTCCTACCTTTTCGGGCACCTGGATCTTCTTTCTTCTGAGACTTTCTCTTTCTTCTTCTCTTCTCTGACTCTTCCCATCTCTGCTTTTTATCTGTCCATATTGTCGGAAGTTTGACTTCTGAACTTCCTTCGAATATATCACATTATATCACAATATTCTGCAATCATCTGATCATCTGTCTCACCATCTTGTTTTTGAAAATTCTGGAGCACAGCAACTTAGTGACCAACAAAAACCATGCGCCTGCAAGATCCTGCAAGAGTCCAAGAGACTCAGCTCCAAGACACCTTTTCCCAGCTGTCCTCGCATGTTGTCTTTGCTGCACCCAAATTTCACATCGACTCTACTGTGACAACTCAGACTATCGACTCTACTGTGACAACTGCGACAACCGCTTCAATTTTGAGTCCTGCGCAGCTCGAGGGCAGTCAACGCTGAGGAACGATGACGGAATGTTGGACCATTGTGTGGATGTCTTCAGGAAGTGGAGTTGATCCGGGGACAGAACTGTTACACACTGTGAGATCAAAGCCCGGAAATCATAAGCCATCAGAAGATGTCATAGACCTGTGGAAAAAGGCCAGAATTGGGGGATTGAGCCATTGAACCTTCGTAGATGCTTGTGCCGGGCTGCCTTTCCGTTGTTGCGAGTATATGCGAATATCACTTTTATGACCTCGGTTTTGGCCTCTGATCTCCCAATGTTCCCTGAAACTTTGACTACTTGTGCTACCCTTCCGTAACCCGATTCCAGGTGGAGAACCAGTTCCATTGCCTTCCAGTGCCTTTTGGGAGTTGCCAGCTCCGACTGTGAGGACCGTCTCCACATCTATGGATCTACACTTGGAAGCTGACCATGTTTTGATGCAAAAGGCAATGCGGAGGCGATTGACGGTGGATCTCCTTGACTTCCATTGGATACAGTATTATAATATGTAGAATTCTGTAGAGTTATAGGATTTCCTGAAAGGTTGCCGGTTGCCCGAACAAAAAACGCCGCTGTGGTTGATTATGTAGGATCAACACGAGATGCCCAACTTCAATGTGTGTGGTTCTTTGCCCAAATCAAAAAGAGGATAAAGAGGATCAAACTGAAACAAATAGCTGACACTAGCTGACCATAGTCGACCCTCGAGCATCCTCGAGCCTGAGATGGAGATACCATGGGAAACCGCGGGATCCCGCCCTGCCGCGCACGGCGCGTGTCTGCGACGGCCGGAGCCGCGTCTTCCCTGGTGGTTCGAGGGCGCGGAGCCCTGTCTGGGCGCGGAGCCACAGAAACCCGACGGCGCGGAGCTACCCGCAGCACGCCCGAAACCGTTGAGCCATGGGACGTCCTGAGACCTGGGACCTGGGGTCATGTCACCCCAAAATCTCGGTGACCTTGGTACGGGGATGTACGGGGTAGCCGTGGAGTCCTGAATTTCGGAAACTGAATCAAACCAGGAGCTGAGAAGTGGTAAAACGAAGTGAAACACGTGATAGGGCTGATAGGGGGACAACTCTCGTGGATTCCCCCAGACCATGCAGACTCCACATGCGCCATGCACAAACGCACTGGTGTGCAGCTGTGTCACACAATGCGCAAGCCACAACGCGGCCAAATGATAAAGATTCAGGCACTAGAGACAGCAAGTGCCGCAACCAAAAGCCATACTGTGTATGTAGAATACACATAAATATACTGCAAAGTCGAGACTTGCCGCAAGATCTCGAATGTTCAAAAGTGAAGCGGAGCAAGATGGAGTAAAGGCCGGGCAAATGCTGGCAGATTGGGAAGGCAACCTGGACCTGAATCGACCTGCCATGACCCCGTTGGTTTCAAAAGATGGGGCCATTTGGAAAATGTGTGGCTAACGCGGCCAAAATGGGCGTAGGGCAAGTACCATCAAGTACCAGAATCCATGGACAAACAGGTAGGGCAAATTCGGGATGCTGGCCGTCCTTCCTTCCATAATTGGTCGTTTTGACATGCAACAAGTTGTTCATTCATGTTCATTCTGAATATAAAGTTCAGGAATCCACCCATATTCACGATGCAGATCGATCCAGCACATCCTGCCGGTCATGGCAACCCAGAAGAGTCATGCGAAACAACAAATGCTGAAACTCCAAGCGCAAGAGCGAAGAATGCACTTCCGTGTTCGCGCATCCGATTGTGCGCTCAAAACCATTGGAGGTATAGCATCAACAGAAGGTCGGTTTTTTTTCATGCTCCATTCATGCCCCAAATAGGGGAAAAACAACAGTAAACTTGGTGATTTCCTTGTCATTGACAATGATCAGAATCAAGTTGCAGCAATTGCAGGTTTCTGTGAAGACGGGATTTCCAAGTAGCATGGTACACGGAGGCGTGCACCAGTTCTGGGCTTGGAGGTGAGTGCTTTGCAATCGAAGAATTCGCATCACCAGTACTTGAAAAGGAAGAGCAGCTGCATGTCGTATGAATGGAGAAAACATGAGAAAACATATAGAAAAATGAGAGTCCGAAGTCCTCCAACGCCGAGTTTGAAGCAGTGCTACTATAAGCTACTCAGATCAGTAACCCAGAAGCCTGGTTCAAACCTGCTACCAGTGGGCCACCAGTACTCCCACCATGTCACCAGCTGCAAAGCTGAAATCACTCAGAATTCAGAATTCACTTTGCGCGGCTGCTTTTGCTTCACTTTGTGATACCTTGGACGCTGAAGTATGCTCAAGTCCCAAAGCTTGGATGCCATGGCTTGTGACATGACACCCTTTGGCCTCGCTGGGGCATGGCTTTGTGTAGAGTGTAGAGGTTTACATTCTCCTTGCGAACACACGTACGTCACATGATCTGATCTCAGCGAGACAAGCCTCGACCTCAGAAACAGCGCTCGGCTGCCATGCTCACCTGAGGAAACTTGAGAGGGGGAACACGAAAGGTAGGTAAGCAAGAAAGGAACCGAAGAAAAAATGAAGGGGAGAGGGCAGGGAAAAAAACATAAAGTGGAGTCTGGTAAAAGCGACGTGGCCAGTTTCTTTGCAAAAATATGAAGGGGAGTCTGGTAAAAGCGACTGAAAGGCTTCGGCGATGTGGTTGGGGTTGGTGGCGGTTGTGGTGTTGGGGGTGTTGGTGGTGCTGGTGGTGTGGTGGTGTTGGTGTTGTTGGTGCGGTGTGTGTTGGTGTGTGTGGTGTTTGTGTGTGGTAGTGTGTTCTGGTGGGTGTGTGGTGTTGTGTGGTTGGGTTTGTGGTGGTGTTGGTGTTGTTTGTGTGTGTGTTGATGCTCTGTGATGAGTGACGGGTTGTTGATTGTTGTGTGTTGTTGTGTGTTGTTGTGTGTTGTTGTGTGTTGTTGTGTGTTGTTGTGTGTTGTTGTGTGTTGTTGTGTGTTGTTGTGTGTTGTTGTGTGTGTGTGTGTTGTGTGTGTTGTGTGTTGTTGTGTGTTGTTGTGTGTTGTTGTGTGTTGTTGTGTGTGTTGTTGTTGTGTGTGTTGTTGTGTGTTGTTGTGTGTTGTTGTGTGTTGTTGTGTGTTGTTGTGTGTTGTTGTGTGTTGTTGTTGTTGTGTGTTGTTGTGTTGTTGTGTGTTGTTGTGTGTTGTTGTGTGTTGTTGTGTGTTGTTGTGTGTTGTTGTGTGTTGTTGTGTGTTGTTGTGTTGTTGTGTGTTGTTGTGTGTGTTGTGTGTTGTTGTGTGTTGTTGTGTGTTGTTGTGTGTTGTGTGTTTGTGTTTGTTGTGTGTTGTTGTGTGTTGTTGTTTGTTGTTGTTGTTGTGTGTGTTGTGTGTTGTTGTGTGTTGTTGTGTGTTGTGTTGTTGTTGTGTTGTTGTGTGTTGTTGTGTGTGTTGTGTGTGTTGTGTGTTGTTGTTGTGTTGTGTGTGTGTTGTTGTGTGTTGTTGTGTGTTGTTGTGTGTTGTTGTGTGTTGTTGTGTGTTGTTGTGTGTTGTGATGTGTGTTGTTGTGTTGTTGTTGTGTGTTGTAGTTGTTGTGGTTGTTGTGGTTGTTGTGGTTGTTGTGGTTGTTGTGTGTTGTGGTGTGTTGTTGTGCGTTGTGGTGTGTTGTTATGTGTTGTTGTGTGTTGTGTGTGTTGTGTGTGTTGTGTGTGTGTATTGTGTGTGTTGTGTGTTGTGTGTGTTGTGTGTGTGTGTGTTGTGTGTGTGTTGCGTGTGTTGCGTGTGTTGTCGTGTGTTGTGTGTGTGTTGTATGTGTGTTGTGTGTATGTGTGTTGTGTGTGTGTGTGTTGTGTGTTGTGTGTTGTTGTGTGTTGTGTTGTGTGTGTGTTGTGTGTTTGTGTGTGTTTTGTGTGTTTTGTGTGTTGTTGCGATGTGCGTTGTGCGTTGTGCGTTGTGCGTTGTGCTTTGTGCGTTGTGCGTTGTGCGTTGTGTGTTGGTGTTGTTGTTGTTGTCGTTGTTGTTGTTGTTGCTGTTGCTGTTGCTGTTGTGTTGTTCTTGTCGGTGTTGGTGTTACCCCTGCAGCGTTTTTGCTCGGTTCCGTAGTGGCCGAAAATCGTCAAATCGGTGGTGTTTTCGCGTGTTTTTGCATCGCTCGGAGCAAAAAACACCGTAAATACCAATGTTTTTGGCGGGTCGGAAGCCCAAAACCACGGTATTTACGATGTTTTTTGCCTCTGGTAGTAAAAAGCACGGTATTTACAGTGTTTTTTGGCCAGCGCCTAGCAAAAACACTGGTATTTACGGAGGTTTCACCATGTAGCAAAATGTGGTTTCTTGATCCGAAAAGAACAAAAATACTGTAAATTACAGTATTTTGAGTCTGCTCTTAGGGTGCGTGGGAGGTGTGGAGGGGGGGGAGGGGGGGGGTGAAGAGGGGCCCTAGCGTCTACTTCAAGATCAGCTAAGGCGTCTTCCCCAATGACAGCACTCTTTTACTCTCAGCCTGTTGCCGGTCAGTGCTTGTCTACAGGGTTACTCTATATACCTCTTTCTTGAGCCTTGAAGGCGCATATAAATGTGCTCAATACTCATGCATGTACCTATGTAGGTATTAGGTCGAAACAAAAACACAGGCACAAATTCAAAAGCAATGAGTAGAGCACTACGCCTTGCCGTACCCAATTGGTATTAAGAGTATCTTCCTGACTTCTCTACACAATGGCAAATAGCAAAAGAAACCGGAGTTACGCAGTGGCTTCGAATTGAAAAACACGTGAAAGCAGCGAATGTCCTAAGGACATGTCGAAAAAGAACAGCGGATTCGCTAATTTTTCCAGTAGTGACCAATGGTGCTTCGCGCACGGTCTCTCCATAGGCAAAATGCCTCGCTCTACCGGTGAAAGTTCGAATTGAAAAGTTCGGGTTCGCAAGATTCAGAAATTCAGGTCATACGAAAACAATTGACCAAATCACGAAATAAACGGAAATAGCGGATCTCCAAAGTTGCTCATTCAAGCAAACAATGGACTGAAATCGAAGTTGGTAATTTTTGGAGTTCGCTCCATTCGGAGTGGTCTGCTCGCCGGATGATTCATGGAGATAAATGTGTATAGTATCTCTATTTACAAGAGTCTCTATTTTACATTAAATTGAAGTTCAGGCACCTGTGGCATTATCTCTATCTAAAAGAGTATATGCCATCTGTGTGAAATAAGTTGAACGCACAGAAAAACTGTACACGGCCTCTCATGCTGTGTTATCTTCAATTAAAGAAGTATACACTCACTCATAGCCAAAAGCTTGATCTCCATGGTCTGGACGAAGAAGATGAGGATCCACCCCACTCTGTGTTGCCCTGATACGTCGATGCTTGATCTTCATATGCCTTTCTCTTTTTCTCCTTCTGTCTTTCCTTTCTTGAATCAGCATACTGCTTCTTCTTGTAGGCCTGTTTGTAATGATGTCGTTCATTCCATGACATATCAGAAGGATCAAGATGGATAAGAATTGGATTATGAGCATCGCGATCATTTGGAGCAACCATGAAGATGTTGTGATCACCATGTAAGCAAGTTTCATTTACCTTGAAGTAAAATTCACCCACATAGTTCATGTGATCTTCATCCTCAAAGTCTTCTTGGTGTTCCTCACACATCAAACGTGAATGACCCCACTCAACAACTGTTAACATACAACAATCACCTTTACCATTTGTCTTGTTCATGAGCTCGTCGGTGTATGTTGCTGTTGTAATGCCATCCAAGTGCGTTGCAAGAAAATCCAAGTCACGATAACTGCAAGAAATGAAATGCTTGACCCTGATTGGAGGGCAAGGTGGATCAAAATTCTTGCGCATGGCTTGTGTTGCAACACCTACCATTCTGTTAATCCAGAATTGGATAAGGCTGTGTTGATATGTAGGGACACCTGGAGATTTTGGTGTGCTGTAATAGCATGCCTTGTTTCCATCACCTGCGATGAAGTCAACTTGATATCTGGCACACTCAAAAGCCATAACAGCTAAGCACTCACCAACAATCCCAGCAGAGTCTGATGCATACTCCTGTCCGACGTGATAAACGCACACACGTGTCATTCTCATCCTAGCTCTTGTCAAGTCAACAATCTCATCTGTATCTCGATCCTTTGTCTTTCCCCAAGATACTTCAAAGATTGCCCATGAGACTTGTCGAACTCGTGTGTCGTTGTCATCTGTGTGATATCCAGCAATTTGCTTGATATAGCCATCCTTTCCAAGGCGAGCTGCCACCATCAAGTCATGATAGTCATTGAAGCAAGTTTTAAGTCAACCTCGTTGAGTCTTTCTCTGTGAGGATACAACGAACCAGCCTCGCAATTCATGAAAAGATGTCCTCCAAAGTTCTTGATGACATTGATGAAGTAATTGTTGAACTGTGATTTGGTTTCATCAAATTTTTCATGATCCTCATCGATAGTGTAGTCAATGTGTGGAATGAATTGTTGAAATCTTTCTGGAACCGGGCATTTTTCAAATCTGTTTCTGCACCAGTTTCCCAAATTCCAAAACATTGCTGTTATCTGTGGAGAGGATCTGTATGGAAATTCAGAATCCTTGTACGTTGGGTCTGATAGGCCTCCACCTAAATACCTGTAAGCCAAGCTATGCAAGATCATACAGTAAGGCAAGACCTTGTGGTCCTCAACGTAATCTTGGAGTACCCTTGTGAGATTTCCAAAATCGTCATCAATCCTCTTTTCTGCTTCTTTTGAGGATCTTTCTGCTTTGTCTTGATGAAGAGGATGCATCCTTGGATCACTACAACCATATTCAATGCGCTGATTAAGTTCTTGTAATTCTAGTTGTGGATCCTGATTCTTGTGTCTGGCAATGTACTCAACCATCAACTGGTCATCTGTAAGATGGTACCAAAAATCATGATGTGGAGACATGGTCTTCCTGTACTTAACATGCCAAAACATATGTCGATGCTTCGAAGACGCTGGATAACCTTTGTTGTAAAATCCTGCCCATTCACCATGGTAACCATCTGAAAAACAATCCTTCAATCTTCGAAAAACTGAATCATCTTCGTTTCCAGTGATATCTTGACCATAGTAAAGTCGAACTGCAGGTTTCACTTCAGGAGCTGTCTCATCATCTTGAATGTCTGTCTTCTTCTCCCCTGATTCCTCCTTTTCTGAGGAGCGTTCAGGTGGAGCTGATTCCTCTTTCTCTGAAGAGCCTTCAGCTGGGACATGTGGCTCCTGTGTGTCTTCTTCTTCTTCTTTTTCTTCGTCAGCAATCTTCTCTTCTTCATCCTTTTCTTTCTCTTGTCCTTCTTCTGGTTTGACAAAACTTTCCTTGATCTTTCGTTGAACATTCTGATTGCACATACTGATCCATTTCAATGTACACTCAACCAATTTGTCATCATCAGTTTCCAAAATGATATGTTTGTCCTCAATGTTCAAACTTTCAATGGTATGCTTGTACTCAGGATCACCTGCGCCTGGTCTTTGAAGATCTGGAAGTGGAGTGTCTGGATCATCGTCCACCATATGAGGATCCTCTGCTCCAAAGAAATTTTCTGCGCCAAGGTGTTCATTGTCCTTGAGAACTTGGTCAATATCCAGTTTGAACTCATAGTACTTGTCGTAAGAGATCTCATAACCCATCATAGGTGCATACTGCTCCATAAATGTTGAAAAGGAAGCATCTGATAATGCTGACATCATCAACCATAGTGAGAAGAAGCTTATGTCACCACGTTCAAGGGGTCGACCTCCTTCAAGATCATCTTCTGTGAGGATTGATTGGCCTTGGAGTGTAATATCATGGAGGATCTGTCTGTGCTCTGGTTTGAGTTGCCTGACTATAAACAGTCCCTGTCGATCTTCCATATTTCTTCGAGGATTTGCATCAGGTAATACCTCACTTTCTTGTTGTGGTTGTGTTTCCTCTCTTTCTTGAGAGCATACACCTTCTTCCTCTCTTTCCTGAGAGCCTGATGCCTTTTCCTCCTCTTTCCTGACAAAAACTTGTAGTCTTGGCAAAAACTCCAAATCATCTTCAGCATCATCATCATCGTGACCTTCCATGTCCACATTCTGTTGCTCTGATCCTGGGATGTGAGCGATCTTGTCCTTTCCAGCTACCCAGATGTAGCCATCGAGCTTTGTAGATGTGTGGAAGTCACCTGAACCGCATTCCCTGACCTTTGTCCTTGCTCTTGCAGATTGATGGAATGCTTCATGCTGAAAGAATTGATTGTAGGCATGTTCAACAAAGAATCTGTAGGATTGAGCTGTCAATTCCTTTCTGCTATCCACAAATTGTCGAAGCTTGTTCAAGGCAAAAACTGTGAAATGGCTGAAGCTAGCAGGTGCTTCATCTTCATACAGATCGATTGCCATGATCATCATCTTTGTGGAAAACGAGAAATGCCGTTCAGGTTCAGGGATGACTGTTTTCTTGTTCATGGGAACTGTAATTCCTTGGATAGTCATGTCATACCCATGTGTGTTCAACTCCAGTGCATCCAAAATGTTACCATCACGGTCCTTCTTTCTCTTGCAGAAATCTCCCCAGAGTTTGTTGTTCTCTCTAATGAACTGATCAAGATGCTTAGTGTAAAAGACAAAGACTGCTTCTGAGAGATACTCCATGTCCTTCTGTATTGCTAAGTCTCTTTCGTATAGCAAGAACTTCTCTCTCCATTCGTCTCTGTTGATACTATGTCTGTCTTCCCAACCTGTTGGGGCAACTTGACCTCGCATCCAGTCTGTCCAATATTGTCGACAAGAGTTCATGTAACCTTCCATGGCGTCAATGTCTCCTTCTCGATGGAAGTGTGCCAACATGCGTCCAATCTCCCAAGCTCTTGTGAAGAGTAAGCATAGATGTCCTGTCCATGGTAATTTCTCCCAATCTGAGCGAGTGATCGATTGTCTACGAAGTGCTATCTTTTGTGAAGAGAGTAGTAGGTTCCATTCACGCAGAACTATCACTTTTTCTCCTGAGGAGTTCTTGATGAGTTCACCGCTCTCTTCTCTTGCACAGACAATACCTGCCTCATACAGGACCCAGGGATTCGATGCAGAAATTGAACTTTTGGTAGCCTGTTCTACCACAGGGTCTTCAATATCATCTGGTGGATCTTCTGCTTCCCAGAGATTGACAGCCTCTTCACCCATTGGGTCGTCATGGACGTCCACTGATGGCTCCTCTTGTTGATTGTCTTGAGCATCTTGTTGAGGATCATCATGTTGTGGTGATTCTGGACTTCCTGATGAGGAGCGTTGTTGCTCCCATGCATCTTGAGGTTCCTCTCTTTCTTGAGAGCGTCCTCTTCTTGATGGCTGTTCATATGGATTTTCCATGGGTTCATCAGCCTGCGCAGATACCTCTCTTTCTTGAGAGCCTTCTGCTGCAGATACCTCTCTTTCTCGAGAGCCTTCTGCTGCTGCACCATAGATTGATTCCACAATCGGGTCAAAGTCATTCTCGTTGCATAGTGGTGTACCAAAAACTAATCTTCCATAGTTTTGTGGAACTTGCTGACCCATGAACTCCCATGCTGTGATTCTGACTTCCTCAGGAATGTCTTGTCCAGGAATAAATGTTGGACCTTTCTCCTTCATGACATGGTTCCATGTTGTGTTGGTGTGCCATGAACCACCTGTAACCGATGGAGGTAGAGAATGGCCACGTCCTTGATGAACAACGTTACATGCAATGGTAGGGAGTTGTTCCTTGACATGGAGGTACTGGAAAGGAATGTCACCATGAAATAAAATGACACCATTCTTTGTCAGATAGAGTTGGTTGTCCACAATAAAACTTGGATCCAACACGAGGTACACTGGTCGCCTATAGTTTCTTGGAGGCTTCGTGCCCTCTGCCATCCTTATGTAGCCCTGACCATTGTCATTGTGGTACATGAAGTGAACTGCATCCCTTCTGCCTTTTCCACTTCCTTTCACAAAGGTCTTCAGGCCTGATTGTTGAATGGAATCTAAATTCATGTAATCAGTGACATGAAAAATCCAGCCCAAACTCATAGCCTCATCATATGTCAGTTGGTGGTGTGCCACAGTGGGATCGACAACTTGGTTGCTATGTCCTTGAAAAGCACCAAGACGAACGTCGAATGGATACTCTGCCATTGAGCTATATGGGTACCACTGCCATCTCATGGAGATCTCAACAAAGAAACGTTGTTTTGGATTACACAGTAACATAGCAGCAAAATCTGCTCCAGACATGTGATATTCCTTTGGATTGTCTCCTTGCATCTGATCAAACAGTAAGGAAATGTTCATAGCTCCACTGGCAGTGAATAACGTTTTGTCTCTGCAATGTCTCAACACATTGGATAGCCTCTTGCTGCATGACATATAATAACTTCTCCTTGATGAGCTAGTCATGTCCACGTGGAAATCATTGCATCGTTCATCAAACCAGTTTTCTTCTGCCTGAGTTGTAAAGCCACAGAGATACTTCAGAAAACTTGAAGTCCATTTCAAAGATTCATCAAATTCTCCATGACTAGTTCCCCAGTGCAAAATCCAAGCTATTGCGTCCATGAACATTTCATGTCTGTCAGTTGGTCTCATGTTGTGTGGACCCATCAATGTATGTAAATTGCGCTCTCTCTTCTTCCTCACTTGCTCGTGAGCCTGAAACCAATCTGTTTGGCGCCTGTAATCATAGCAAAATGATAAATGATCCTCATTGGGTAATGTCGATGGTGTTCGAAATTGGTCAGCTGGGATTTCCTCTGATCTTCTCAGAGCATATCCATCAGCTGAATGTCTTCGACTAAAATCATAGCTTTGATGTTCTTGACCTCGAGTGTTCGATTGTGCCTGATCACTAGATGATGCGGCTGAGGCCCTGTTCCACCGGCTAGAGCTCGACATGTTGAAGAAACAGTGCGATCCTCGAGACTCTGCCTCTTGAGCCGCAGGCACAAATTCAAAAAATAGTCAAGAATCCCTCAAGGTGTCACCTAACAGAAATACATCATGTCTGAAATCAACATGACTGCAAACTGTTGGCAACCATGACCTGAGGTAAGCCTTGTGTTCCAGTAATGATCTGAATGGTGGATGAGCATCAACTTCTTTAAGAACACCTTGTCGAACAGCATCGATAAGATTCTGAGGATTGGCAGATTTCTTGGTCAAACAATCGGCTAAACACCATTGAGTTCTGATATGTGACAAGTCAGCAATGGAACCTGAACATGCTTCTTTCCTAAGCATCTGAATCATATGAATGGTCTCTTGTTGTTCAGGAACATGAGTAGTGCTGGCAGTAGTCACAAGATTGTTTGCATCAGTCCTCATATGAATCTCACTTGAAAGTCCAGTGATGTCCTTGATCAGTCCTCTCAACATTTGACATGTACCATAACACTTCATGAGTGCATACAACTCTGCAACAGTTGTGCTCAACGTGGTACGTTTGATTTTGGTTGATTCAAAGAAAATAAGAGAACCTCTGGTGTTTTTGCTCTTTTCCTTTCTCGGTTCAGCCATGAAAATAACCATTGCGCGCTGTGAGGATTTGTCGCTGTTGTTCCTAAACGCTGCATCTGGCATTGCAACTAATCTAGGATCACCTTGCAGTGGCCAGAACATAAGTTCCATCGGGTCACCTACAATTTGCCTGCAAAGTTTGTTCAGCGTTTTGCAATCACCTATGGTGGGGGAAGCAGCGGCAGAAGCACAACGTGAAAACTGATAACATGACTGAAATTGGGTTCTTGATTGTAACCAGTTGATACTACCTAAGAGTGATCTGTAGGCAGTGTGGAGATCTTTGTCACATTTGTCTTCATCCTTCAAACCTTTTGGTATGACAACCTCAGTAAGTTCACTGACGCAAAGTGATTGTTCAACAGTGATATGTGATTTCTTCTTGGTCTTCTCATCAATGATCCATTTCACACGTTGACCAGTGAACATCAAATCATTCACATCTTCATGACCAATCTTGAATTGTGACTTGACAACTTTCTTGAACTTCTCCAGAAACTCTGGAGTTCCTGTAATGAACAAGTCGTCAACATGCAAACAACACATGCCAATAGGTTTTCTTCCCTTGGCATTACTGCCATTCACAGGGTCCATGAAGTGTTCCAAGAGTTGTTCAACAATCTCTGGTGTCAACTGTGGTGTCGTGGCAAGATAAGTACGCTCTGAAGGTAAGAAGACTGAAACAAGTACTTCAGCTTCTTCTTCCAAACTTGTGGAAACATTGTCCTTGTTCATGTCATGATTCATCTCAAGCAACCACCAAACTCCTTTCCTCTTCACAATAGAAGTTCTCAAGTGAAACTTCTTTCGATCATAATGTGAATCAGGAGTTCTCAAGGCTTTTGCACGATAGGCAACTTGAGCATGACCATTTTCAAAAGGATACCAACCAGACTTGTGTTCAACAGATTCCAAAAACTTCAACAAAGTTTCATCAACAACAGGAGTCCAAGCACAATCTTCAACCTTCTTCTCCTTGAACTCTTTCCTCTGTTTCCATGTTTGGGTTTGTTGATAGCAAGCTGAAAACAATCTTTCTTCAACCAAAAGAGACTTATGAACTTCCTCAGCAATGTCGGAGGATTCATCACGCGTTTCCTCACTGTCTTGTGAGCTTACGTAGTATGTCACAGGTGCTGGTTCTGTTGCCTCAGAGTCAGCAAAGCTAACCTGTTTTGGCTCCTTGAAAGCACCATCATAGCATACATATGTACACCTGTCAGCTCTTGTAGGTTGAATACCAAGCGAAATCAGAAATTTGTCAAGGCGGTTCCACCATCTACGTGGTGCGTCCGCAAGTCCATAGACGGAACGAGTGCACAAACCAACCAAGTAAGGAGGCAAACCAATGTCAGTAGGCAACTGAACATGGATAACGCGGCGGTCTAAGTCGTATGTTTCCCCCTGAAGGAAGGCAGTTTTCAAGTCTAAATGGAGTAAATCCCAGTACATCGAGGCTGCATGCTGAGATGCCACACGAAAACCATACCTGGTAGCAGTAGGACTGTCAGTCTGTAAGTCATACTTTTGAGCATCTTGAAAGCCTCTACATACCCATCTAGCCTTGAACTTCTTGAACTGTCCATCCTTATCAACCTTGATGGTAAGCACCCATCTGCCAGTGACATAGTTATCAATCTTATGACGTCTCTTGTCTCTGAAAGTCATGGCAGTGAAATCCAGAAAACTTCTGAATTCTTCAAGCTTGGCTTGTTTGATCTCCTTAGCATACTTTCTCAAGACTTCTTGAGTGATAACTGATTCTGCCTTTGGCTGCTTCTTCCCATTCTTGGCAAGATACTGTTCAAACTGTTTGAATCCAGTAACATCGTATGAACCAAACTCAGGTGCAGCTTGGACCTTTGGTCCTAAAGGAACGAAAACAGTACCATCAACATCGACAAAATGAGAGTGGTCTGATGTGTAAGGTTCAGTGTCCACATCTTCTTCCTGAAGCTGAGCAATGTCATCCTCAGTCAAAACAGGAGTGTCGTCTGTTTCATATGGTTCTGTTTCATCATCATCATGTTGTGATGATACCAATTCTGGTGTTCCTTGTGAAGACTGCTGTTGCGCTGGCTGCGCAAAGTCACCTGGCGTAAACGATGTTGGTGTAGTAGTAGGCAATGGAATTGTATTATCATGTGAACTTGAGGCAGTAGGATCATGTGAAGGTCCTTCATCTTCATCTTCATAAGGTTTCTGAGTAGGAACTGAAATTGGCTGAACATGACCTGGTAATTGAACCTTTGGCCTCTTGATAATCACCTTTGCCTTTGCCTTTGGTAAAGCATCAGTAGAATCAGTTGAGATCTGTCTCTGTTTCCTTTGAACTCTGATAGGCTCTGACGTCGGATCAGGTCCTGGTGGTGAATCGTCATCTTGTCCAGGATCAGCAATCTCTTCGATTGGAATGTCAGGATTGGAAAACGGAGTTGATGGTGAACTTGGTTGATGTGTTTCCCCCGAGTCCTGTATTCCTGGCATATCCAAATCATCATCAGGTGGTGGTCCATAATCATCTGGAATGATGTACTCTTGATCATCATCATCACCTGGATCGGGTCCAGTATTGTAATCAGGTTGATTATCATCATCCAGAGGATCTTCTGGTTCATCACCACTCAACATCTCATCATCATTTGGTGGAACATCACCATGCTGATCTGGATGAATGGGATCGTCACCATTTGGTGGTGTGCTACTTGAACTAGGAGGATCTTCAACTCTCCTTTTGATAGCACCAGTCGTTTCTCGTGAAAAGACGATCATACTCCATTCATGGATTTTGAACTGTTCATGATGTGGATACAACTGTGACACAAACATGAAGTAAACATGATCATAGTCACCAGGTTTCCAAATAAGTAGGACAGCATCTTCAGGATGTTGAAACAAAGGATTCACTCTTCCATAAGTTCCTCTGAACACACTGCAATCTTCAAAGTACATTTGAGGCAATGTCTTCTTTCTGACATCTTGAAGTCCAGGAATCAGTTCAATGATTCTGGGGTCAGTTGATTCTCTGACACTAGCCTCTGTACTCCTTGGCAACTGATCAATCTTCCTCAATGTTTGAACAAGTAACTGAGTGGTAAATCTCTGTGGAAGAATGTGCTTCAACGGCACTGGAATCGAGGTCTCAACATGATGCAAATCTTGCAACAAACACGAGCACTCAGGTTCACGGTCCAAAAACATTGACGTGCCACACAATGCTCCATCATCAAAATGTTCCAACAGATCTTCAAACAAGAAACATTGTCTCATGTTCTGCAAAGGTACAAGTTGTGTGAACTGCGCAATGAATGAACACAAGTGAGATGGTAAGACCTTCCATTGTGGATCATTCCAAAGCTTCCCTTCTCTATTGAAGGCATGCTGTGGTTCCAACATGTCAAAGTCTTCATCATGATTGTAATACACACGCAAGTTCTTGATTGAAGGATCACAACGACAGTAATTTGTCATGTCAAGGTTGAAACAACCAATGTGATACTTGATTCTGTCCTTCTGAAATTTCTTCCAAGCCAAAAACTGAGCAAATCCTGAATCAGGTGGTGCAATCACCAAGAAACCTTTTCCTCGGTCAGCTTGCCATTTCATCACATCAAGGCAAAACTTGAACACCGAGTATTTCCAGGAATTTGGTGAAGGATTTGTGATCAACACGTATTCAGGATCAAGCTTCTCAAGTTGTTTCCAAACTTGGTTTTGTTTCTTTTTGCTGTTGAAACTCCAACCATGCTTGTGATCAATGGGTTCACCAACCTTCATGTTCAATCGTGCCATGTGCCAACTAAGACCAGTGTTGCTACTAAAAAGTTCCACAACATCACACTTGCCAGTTTGACAAAACCAGTGAGCTTGTTCACCTAAATAGGCTTCAGCATATTCAGCTATGTCTGGTTCATAGTCATCTTCATCTTCAACTGCAAGTGGAACAGGTTCTGATGTGTCAAGTCCAGGAAGAGCAACATCATGCCATTCATCATGGTCACGTCTCACCTTCGATTGATTAACACGCATGACTGCGTTGTCAACATGAACATTGACCATAGCACCTTCTTGAGAGATAACAGTACCTCTGATCCATCTTTCCTTCTTCCATGCCTTTGAAGCAATAGCATTAGCATTGACAGGGGAACTCCAAACGAAAACCTTGTCACCTGGTTTGTAAGGTCCATCTGATGGCATTGTTCGTTTGGCCATGTCATGTCTGAGGTCAGCAGCTTGTCTGGCTTCCTGGTGTGCCCTCAGTGCTAACCTTTGCAACTCGAGTTGTGTTCTGTCTTCAGGTAAAGGGTCAACACTAAGTTGAGCAGGATCAGAAGTCTCAATATCCAGAAGATCTGGTGGTCTTCTACCAGTGGCAATTTCCAAAGGAGAATAACCACTAACAGTGAGTTGAGTGTTTCTGGCCCAAACAGTACGCTTCACAGCTTCTCTGATGGTGATTCCTTTGAACCTATCATCTTCAAGGTTCTTGGACATGATTTGCCATTGTCGTTTGAAAAGTCTGACAGCTGATTCAGCTCTGTTAGGCCATGGGGTTCTTGAACCACAGGGACATTCCTTGATACCATGAGTTCGGTAATAAGTCAGAAAGTCTTCTTGAAAGAAAGCTTCATCACCTACAATGGCTTTAGGCATACAATTGTGTTCATCACTCCACAACCTTAGAGCCTGAATGGTCTCCTTGTTGTTCAGTGAGTTTTGTGCCGTAGCCCAAAGTAAGTTGGTTGCACCATCAAGAACAAGCAACACCATGTACTTGTTCTTCCTCAACTGAATTTCAGCATGATCAACAAAGATAACATCTCCAAAGTTGGTGGATCGTATGCCTGAAATTCTGGCTCGCGGCGGTGGTGCAATGGAAGTACTACACACACGACACTTGTTGTACATCTCCTCATACTTCTGATAGACAGAGTCAGGAAGTCCTAACATGGAAGTCCTTCGTCTGAATTGAGTAGGAGACATGTGATAGTGTTTGATATGAAGCTTGTAAAGTTCCACACTATCCTCCAGTTTCCTGAGCATCTTTCTGTATGCTGGTGTCATGGCTTGCACTTCACTACCAGGCAGTGGAATCGAAACTCGCCTAGGCTCAAGAGCATCACTACCTAGTTTCTCAACTTGACTTTCTGAATCTTGCTTACCACGGTTGCGCGCAGGTGCAGAATGTTTTGGTTCAATGACTTGAGGTTCATCTGAATCAATTTTGTCCAAACCTAACTCCCTAGCTACCTTATCAAGCTCATCTTCTTCATCAAGCTTGGGATAGGAGACAACAACCTTCTTTCTTGATGAACCTGATTGAGAGTCATCGACAACCTGAGGTTTCTGCTTACCTACGTGTCTTTTGGCTGCAGGTGGACCTACCTCAATCTTTTTCGAGCCTGGTCCATTTGAAATCGGTTTGCCTTCCTCCTTCTTTAAGGAGCTTGGCTTCTTCTTCTGTACACCTGATGGCACTGAAGAGGCTGACTCAGGGTGAAAAAGATCATCAATGTTTCCACGAAAGGGCTTTGCACGATCAATGTCACTTCTGACAATGTCATCTGGGATCACGTAGTCCTCCTTGATCTTGTAGATGGTCTTGCCCTTCCAGAACTCTTCACTCTGTTCAGAAAACCTCTTCTTCTCAGTGCGCCAGTTGTCCTTGTGAAGAACCTTCTTCTTGCTCTTCTGGAATTCCATGTGGGTTTCTCTCTCATCAAGAAGTTGATCTTTTGGAATTGGAGTTTTCTCTGATCGAGTCATCTCATGTAAGTTCATTCTCTTGTCCTTGTGGTGCCTGATGAGTTCACGACGTAGTGGATCAACCTGCCAGTAGTCACCAGTCACCAAAGCTTCTCCTTCATGATCATCTTGTTTGACAGCAATCTGGCTGTACTCAAAGTGATCGTGTTGTGAATAGAAACTTTTGACTTGTGGAGTCTTGAAATGAACTTGGCTCATGTACCATGCTACATCTTGTAGGTCGAGAATGAGATGAGTACTAATGGCTGTCCTCAAAACCATTTTTCTCATGCCAATACGTGCACAGGACAAATAAGCCTTCTCTGGAGTAAGTTCAAATTGAAATCCAAGGTTTCTCATCTGTGGAAGTGACATCAACAATGGGACATCACCTTCTTCGACAATGTCGAATTCTGTAAACTGAGTGTTCCATCCATGATCATACATGAATATCACGAGCTTCTCAGTACATTTTGATTGTTGTGAGTTTGCAAAGAAGAATCTTGAACTTGTTGGCTGAATTTCATACCAGAGTCCACTGTTGGGATGTGAGTCAACATATCTGCAAAATGCTTCAACTGCTCGTCGAGAGCCCATAGCTCTTGTGCATCCAAGATCCAGAATACACACAGTTGGTGGTGCAGAATTCTCTGTGTGAAAAGCTAGTCCATTCTCACATGCCAGATCAGTTTGTACAGTATGAAATGAAAAAGCACTCTGCTGTGATGGTTCCTCTATCTCTGTAGAGCATCCATGTGAAAACAATGATGTGCCTTCTGCCAATGGCTTCCATGAAGCCTCACCTTCTTGAAGACCAACTTGCCTGGGCACTACAGCTGGACGTTGTTGTACACCTTGTCGTAGTGCACCAACTTCTCCAACCAGAACAGGGAATCTCTTCATTTCTCTCCTGTTTTGATGTGCTCTTGCATCACGTTGGTTCTGTCCTCCACGACGAGTACGTCGTTGTTCATCTTGTGCTGCATACGTGGATGTCAAAACATCAACACGTGCTGGCTCTGTCTCTGCAACATCAACACGTGCTGGTTCAGTTGTTCCAAATGAAAAGAAACCATGACCAGAACTTGAAGCTGCAGAAGAATAATGAGCTTGTTGAGTTGGTTGATTCTGTATGGCAGGAGCTGATGTGGTCTGAGGTTGAACATAGTTCGACTTGCCTTTTCCATCTCCTGGCTTTCCTCCTTTTCCATCATCATCCTTGCCTTTCTTGCCTTTCTTTCCTTTTCCTTTTCCTTTTCCTTTCCTCTGGAAGTATCCATACTCATCCATGTAGTATGAATCATCATAGGCCCAATAGCCTTCATTCCAGGTTTGATCATCGGCCCAATAGCCGTCATAGTTTTCATTCCATTCATCTTCTTGCCATTCATCTTCATAACCTTCTTCACTCACCATGTGAGCACGGCCTTTTCTTCTTCCTTTTCCTCGGCCTTTTCCTTTTCTTGATTTGAAGAACCTTCGTCCTCCTCTGCCTTTTCCTTTTCCTTTTCTCTTTCCTTTACCTTTGCCTCGTCTGATGTATTTGCCTTGGAACCTTCTCTGATACCATGTGAAGTTGGCGTCATCATAAACCCAGAAAACATCTTCTAAGGCATCCAGGAATCCTTCTGCGCCGTCTTCTTCATCTTCGGCCCAATAGCCGTCGGTTCCTTCTAATTCACCTTCATCCAGTACGAGGAAAGATCTTCTCTGTGCCATGCCAGAGGGTTGCATCAATGGATTGTCAACTGCTGTTTTGGTAGCGCAAAACATTTCCAAAAACAGGTCACGTAGTTCTTGAATACTGTATCGATCGAGGGTTCGTCCACGATGTGTCATGATACTTGTGAGTGTGTTTCTCTGATCTTGACTCAGGTCAGCTAGACTTACAAAAATCAATGCTAGCAAATTTTCACCCAGTGGGAATGCTTGTCGCTGTGCTTCTCTACGATTTTCCTGAAATTGTCTGAATGCCGCTAGTGCCAGTTCATCTGTCCAAGGAACAGCTACATGGGGTGTTCCTGAGGCTGCTGCTACTTCAGCTCTCTCTTGTTGATCTCGTTCATGTTCTTGACGTCGTTGTTGAACAAACAGAATTGCTTCAGGACTAGTCACTGTTACTTCTGGAAGTAAATCCATCCAAGACTCAATAAGTCTATTGCCAGTGAGTTGAAATCTAGTCATCCACTTCTGAAGATCCATGGTTCCTCTGTTGAACTTCATGAACTGCATGAAACGGTATAAGAACACGTTCTGGGCACCTTTGATGAAATGAGGTCGTAGAAATCTTTTGAAATAAGCCACTCCTTCATAGGGATCCCTGAGTAATTCTCTATCCAATAGCCTCTTGTATTGTTGAGCATCTCCTTCCAGTCTGTTGCGCAATGCTGGACCACGTTTCTCTGGTTCTAACTCCGTAATGTCACACCAGTCATCAATTGCATCCTCAAAAGCAAAGAAGCTGGTTCGCCCATCATAGGCTGGAGCAACCTTTGTGGTCATCTGTTGCGTCATATGAATCTGTGTATGCTGGGGTGCTCTTCTCATTGCATAAGAGTCATATTGGTTCCATTCATTTGCATCGACAATGTCGAAGTCATCATCATCATAGCCATGGCTTGCCATTTCTTGGGCTCTACCTGGAGCTCACCCTCAATGAGGGATCACAGCTCCGCTACCACTTGAAGAGGGGCCCTAGCGTCTACTTCAAGATCAGCTAAGGCGTCTTCCCCAATGACAGCACTCTTTTACTCTCAGCCTGTTGCCGGTCAGTGCTTGTCTACAGGGTTACTCTATATACCTCTTGAGCCTTGAAGGGCGCATATAAATGTGCTCAATACTCATGCATGTACCTATGTAGGTATTAGGTCGAAACAAAAACAAGGGCGCAGCGCCTCCCCCCAAAGCAGAATGCAAGCACCTCTTCTCACATGTTACGTTGCTAGTTTTCAAGAGAAGGTTGGTCATGTGATACTCAGGGATGTAAATACTGTGCAAAATGCATCTTACATGAAAATCAAGTATTTAAAGCAGGCAAAGCAAAAAAAAGCAGAGAAGCAAAAAAGCAGAGAAGCAAAGAAACAGGAAACGCACAAAAGCAAAACAGCAGAAAGGCAAAGAAGCAGGAAAAGCAGAAAAGCAGAGAAGCAGGAAAAGCAGGAAAAGCAGAGAAGCAAAGAAACAGGAAAAACAGAAAAGCAAAAAAGCAGAAAAGCAGAGAAGCAGGAGAAGCAGAAAAGCAAAAAAGCAGAAAAGGCGAGAAGCAGGAGAAGCAGAAAAGCAAAAAAGCAGAAAAGCAGAGAAGCAGGAAAAGCAGGAAAAGCAGGAAAAGCAGGAAAAGCAGGAAAAGCAGGAAAAGCAGAGAAGCAGGAATCCAAAAATAATTCCTAAACCTGATCAAAAAAAAAACTAAAATAATTAGCCCTCCATATACCACCACCACCACCACAACAACAACAACAACAACCGTCTTGCTGCGAGAAGAACTGTTAGCATCCAGCCCCAGACTCTAACAAGGTCCTGAGGAATTCTGAATGAAAAGGAAATAAGCACCGATAATCTAGCCTGACCTGGAAATCCTGCATGTATTTATCACTTAACTGCCAAACATGAGGATGTTCGCTGGGTGAAGTAACCAGAGGGTGCCATCACATCCCATCCATCGGCGGCTGGAACACATCCCAACGAGACTAGGCCAGCGGCCCATGACGAGCACCATGGCAGCTGCCTCAGGGTGCGGGAAAGATCTGGAAAGTGACAGCCCGCCAGCGATGCAAACAATGTTAATTGCGCACAGCAGAATCGCAAAGGAAAGTGGAGTTTTTGAATTGAAGGATATGATTTAATGGATATTTCGTGTGTGTGTGTGTCTCTGTGCATGAACATGTACACACACACATACATGTATATATATATATACATATAATACACATGTGTAACATGTACATTCTATATGCATATAATTCCTATAATTGATTGATGTATAACCACACAGTTCACATAGGAAGTGTCAAATTTCGCTTCCCGGAGATGCCACGGCCAAGTGGCGAAAACGGGCAGCTTGAAGTTTCCCAAGATGTCTGCAGGCGGGGGCTGGTAAACCTGCCTGAGATCAGCGAGGGCAACCCTCACCAGCCCTAATCCAAGGCTCCATTGGAAAATGACTTGAAGAGAACGCATATGCAAACATGGGAAATACTATGATATGAACATACGTAGATACACATGTAACAGTATATTGTAATGTTGCCATATGTGAATTTGCTCGAGTTTACCGACTCTCTGACTGGATTTTGACGGATCAAATTCCTGAATCCAAGGCTGCCGTGCTGCACGTGCAGTCTGAGCATCGAGCATCAAAAGTTCGTAGATCTCAATTTCCATTCCATCCTGTCATCCCCAAACCATGTCGGTGTTCGATGGGAACATCCCCTTAGAGACCAATTATATATATAGGTTTTGCTAGCTGCTAACAAAATGACTCCGTTGGAACTATTGTTAACAGATATGTTTTGGCATGTTTTTCCGACTGATCACCAAAATATCAAGGGAGCAAATATATCATCAGGATACCATGGAGTTTGGTTTGCCCAGCAGGCCCCGCCCTCGCAATCTAAAAAAATATCATAATGATTTCAATCAACTGAAGCCTATACAAGTGTAAACAGGATGGGAAAATGTTGGAAAGTAATATGGCACAGAGATCCGCATGATGAGATAAGTGTGTAGTGAAAAAGTGACTGCACAACCGGCAGCACGCTTCTGGAGGAAAATCCTGCACCTTGTTGTGCCAGCAATCCCCGGCCATTGCATTTTGGCAGGGGTCGTCTGAACATCGTAACATCCAATCAGATCCCAAGTTGTCATTCATGGATCATGTCAGACATCCCATTCCCAACGACTTGGAACTCCCGGTGACCGTCTCCGAACAACATCTGGGCACCATACCTCTGATAGTGTCACCAGCAAATCACCTGTGGCTGGGGGCTGGGATTCCAGTGGTCGACGGAGATTGCCCGTTGGGGAAATGATCATTGGAAGGATGAAATATAATACCCGCACGGTAGAATCAGTGGAACATACAAATGCTCTACATGCACATCATATAAAGATCGTAAAATGTTCCAATCACCCGCACCATGGTTTTCTGAGAAGGTTCATAAATAACGTCACCTTGTAAGGGGGCAGCGAATGGCCTCGATTTGCTGATTGATCCCATCAGCAGTATCGATCCATCCCCATACAAGCCGATGATCATCGTCATTGGGTTACTACAGGTAGCACAATGGATATGAATGAAAGTGCCACAGAAGCATCAACCAACAATGCTTTATGACTCATGACCCATCTCCACATAGTGAAGAAAACATCCCTGCTGCTGAACCTTCTTGGTACCTTCGGTGCACTGCCTAAGGGCTGAGGCATTCACTCCTGCTTTTGATGGAAATCATCAACACTTGATGTATAGCGCATCATTAGGTCAAGCCAAGACTGGTTGAGTATCCCTGTTGAATAATTATCCGTATCCTCAAGACAGAACAGTGGTTGTTGGGGAAATCAGACCCCAACCGCTGAAAATGTCCAGCTGAAAATTCAGACCGAAGCTTGAGATGTTTTTGTAACACGCTGGAGCTTCCAGGTTCTTCGGTATGGACCGACTCTCTTTTTCTGACTTGCTTTGCATGTCCGATCTGCTGCGAAAAATAATTGGTGAGACGGACGGACGGACATTGTACCGCCAGCGCTAAGATCTACGCAGAGATGCTCCGGCGCTGTCCAGCTGGTGGCAGGGACCCAGCGCGAAAAAAACTGACTCCACTGCTGCTGTCAACCCATGGCGGGAGCACATGGCTGTGGATCAAATCTTAACGTATGTTGACATCGTTCCGGTAAACTGGTCCGAAGCTGACTAATTGAAGATATATAATTGGAAAAATATTTAAAGTATATACTAAATATACTAATACAGTTGCGTACAGTTATATACATGATAGATTATACATATGATTAAATGCAAATTATACTAAACGGCTCTATGAGGTGTTCATTAACCATGCCAGTCTACCTTGAGGGTGTTTTAACCCACAGCCCGCCACCTCTCGCCCGTCCACCCTTTTTCCGAGGACATGGGTGGTGAAGGCTGGTTCCAAGCAAATCATCATAGGCCAGACATGTGGCCTACTAAGAATGGACAACAGCCCCTCAGATCCCGTCAACAAATACAGGTGAGTTGGTTTGTAAAATTGTGTAAACCCATCTAACTTTGCATCCCCGTTTTTCGAAGATCAGCTTAGACATGGAGAAATGTCCACCGTCCATTGCCTGTGTTTCCAAAGGGCAATAATTGTGCATACTACATGGCTGAAAAGACCATGGAATCGGAAAGATCTGATGGATCATGGTTAACAGGAACCCAGTCGCTGCTATCCCCTACCTCCGAGAAACCCTCTATGATTCTACATCACGCTTCATTCACATTGCACATACTAATTAATCCTGTCACACACACGCACACATCACCAGTGAATTATTGGCCAACCAGCCCACTTGCCACCGTCGATTCTAGGTCATGACAGTTCAATGACTTCTGCCTTTGCTTTCCGTGTGTCCCCGGCAAGGATCGCAGCCTGAGTCGGTCATCATCAGGTCCCCAAGACCACCAACAGGTCGGGGAAACAATTAACAGTGATTTCCTATAGAACATTCGGTGAAGTGGATCTCTCTCTCCATCGCTGTCAGGTCACCCTGCCCTAGCTGTGCTAGTTCAACCTGCGTTCAACCATCTTCCCATGATATGTTTGACATAAAAATACATTACATTACATTAAACATTACATTGATGACTTCCTATGAAACATTATTACTGATTACGTTTCTATTTCTCTGGGCCTTCAATAGGCGTCTGTAACTCCTCCCCCCAGTGCTACCAGGTCACCGTTTGCTCCAACTTGATGCCCAATTCCTGGGTGGAACCAATGGGTCGAATCTTTTGATAGGGATTTCTTCTTGATGTTTGGTGGGGATGGCAAATGAGAAAAAAGACTTGAAAGACCATGGACAAACTGAAACCATGGTTTCTATCTAACTACCATCTCCTCTCCTGATTTTTTGATCTGAGTTGTGTCCCATTGGTTGGGGACTGCAGGTCTGCTGGACTGGAACTACAGAAACGAAACTGCGCCAAGATGCATCGCTGTAATCTGCTACGTACATGACGAATTCAACGATGTTCAAACTACCTCATCTACTGGGACAACACCGGATGAAAGAAGGCAACAATATGGACGCAACTTTGCGAGCAAAATCTATCCAAATGGTTACCATAATTGTAGGGGAAAAGATGGGAAAAAATGCCGTATCAAACAATGATGGTGCCTATTACCCTCAAAACAAGGGGAAGCAAACACAAAGCCTTTGCTTTGCTTTGGTTCTTGATCGGAAAGGACAATGCGCACAACCCGCTCAAAAGCTCAAAATACAGGAATGACATGGAATGACAAGCAATAACAAACGATAATAGTTAATCTCAAATCCTTCCTCCATTCAATCTCTTTATGTGCGGGTACTTTCGGATTGCTTGAGGAACAATTTGCCCCCAACCCCTTAGGAGCACACAAGATTTCGCAGAACAAAAAATATCAAGAGGTGGCATGTACCCTGCGATCCAAATGCGTAACCTATCCTAATCTTGTTGGCCCTCTTCCCCGTCATAATCACCAGCATCAGCATCATCATCATCATCATCATCAACAACATCATCACCATCAACAACATCATCATCAACATCATCGACATCATCATCATCATCAACAACATCATCATCATCATGATCATGATCATGATCATCATCATCATCATCATCATCATCATCATCATCAACATCAACATCAAACTTCCCCAGGGTGATTCGGCTCTGGCACCGCCAATACAACACCATCACCCATGCTGCTGGGATGCCGCTGACATCAAAGTCAATGCTCGTCATCAGCTCGTCTAACTGCTGGTCGCTAAAATTCGGATCCAGCCTGGTTCATTGCGTTGGTGTGGCGAACATCAACAGGAAAGCATGTCTTTTGCAAACAAATCCAGGGGCTGTGTGCTTGTGTTCCTTCTATCCGATTCTGCAACTAGTGGCCCCAAACAAAACACCGGACAGTATCGCTGTCAAAACGATGGCCATTGTTGGAGGGTTACAAAATGTCCTGGTATTGTTGTCGCAACCAGAGGCTTCGATGATTATTCTGAACCAAAGGCTAGGTCTTCAATGGCAAGACAGGGTTAATGATGCTCACACTTCGTAGAGGCTGTCCCCTAAAACCAGGGTTTTGCTCCAACAAAAAATGCATACCCCTTTGTGCATTGGGTGCATCGACATTTCCACCACTGCACTCAGGTGGTTACCCAGTCATGCAGCAATTCAAGAATGCCAGTCAGGCTCATAATGAGCCTCTATGTCATATGGCCGCGCCTTTGCAAAACTGCCTTTAACTCCTCACGGGAAATTAGGCCGTTGGAGTCAGTGTCGAATTGCTCAAAGGTAGAAATAACCTGCAACAGTTTCAAGGCATCAGCTGAAACAGTGGAGCAAATTTGATATCTGCGGATTTCCCACAAATAAGTATAAATAGCATGGCAAATGAGTCCAAAACGTGCCATGTACTGCACATCCGTACCTACTGGCAGGCTGGATGTGACTGGGTGCACAACATGATTTCCCCTCTGATATTTCATCCTATTTCCAAAACATATATATATATATATAGCATGTTGTTTAGTGGCAATGTCTCTTTCTATCCAGGATTCACCATCCCAGCCTTGGACAGTGGCGCAAATTCGGAGTAGCCCACTTTGCCGTTGCTGTCCTTTGGCGATGGAGGGATTGGACGTTTTACATCGTTTTACTTGGGGGCCTCAAAGCCTGTGAGATTCTCAATTTTGACAAGACTATTGGCATCTATTGGCTAAATATTGATTTTAAGTGGTTTTGACATTTCCCACCACGCTTCTTTGAAGGGATAACTGCCGCTTAAAAAACGGCATTCTTTCCTATGTCTCTCTTTTTATTCTTTTTCATGGAAAAATACACATTCTTTCTCACTTTGGGATCCCTACCAGGACAAACTGTCATCGACATCCCTCCAAAAGCCCAAAAAAAGAACTCCGGACATGTTCAGCCGCCAAGATGCCGTATCAAAGACCTCAAAAAGGGATCGCCCACTGGTGCACCCGACCCCAGGACCGATAGTAGGGAACCCCATCACCTCCCTGATAGAAACCGCGGTTCAGTGATGGGATTGGCAGCAATCAAACATCCCACAATAAATTGCTGGGATGCCTAACCAATTTTCAGCTCACAACAAATCGTGCCAAAGCTCAGCAAAGCCCCTCTGGTTGGACAGAAACGACCCGAAGATCCCCCTATCTTTACGATTCATATCTTTCAAGCAAGACACCATCATGAGTTCATCGATGTTCACCCCAGGGAAGACATCCCGCAGAGCCACCGCCAATTCATCCTTGGACACCTGCAATCGGCATCAATCGGCTATGGAAACCGCCGCACCAAGCGACCTTCTTCAATTGCCCAAAAATGCATCAAAAAGCTCACTGTGTCACCAACTGATACATGAATCCAGGTTCCACGCCATATCAAGCCCATGGCAGGAAATTTTAGCCCCGTCAACCACATACATGTGTATCTAAAGCAACGTCGCCTCACCACTTCCATCTTTGTCCAACTTTCGAAATTCCTTCATCCTCGGTTAATTGATGTCAATTGGCCTATTCAGACATCCATGGCCAACGAACTGGCGAAAGAACTCCGTTCTTCTCAAAGCAAAATCCTGAAAATCGTGGAGCTATGTGAAACTATGTAAGAATCAATCTCCCTCGAGGGTCTTGACCTCCATTGAAACAAAATCTCGAGCTCAACAATAAGCCCAGCAAAAGGCTGAAGTGCAGGAAGGTAGCAAGATTCTCAACTTGGAGTCAGCTAAAGGGGGCAACACCTTCCTGCCAGCGAGCCAATGCGCAAAGTACGAGTTGATTGTGGTTGCGCGGGGTTGGCAAGAAAGTTGTGTCAAGTGCTTGTCCAGTACGATGTTGAAGAAGCAGCGATGAGAATCCCTATCAAAGCAAGCAAAATGCGCGCGCGCACAGGTGTTCAATCAACTGTGGTTTTGGACACTGCTAGGAAGGTTTCACGATGTGCTTGGATCATTCATGATCCTTGAGCACACAAAGAAAACATATCAAAATTATCAAGGCTGAGAGCCCAAGACTCAAAAACTCACGACACGAAGTGATGGTCTATGATGTTGGGGGAATGTTGTTTATACCTGTGGATCATCATGGGGCAGGTCCCAAAATCTCTCAGCATCTCGTGGGACAAATTGGACCCCCAAAGGGGTGGCCCCAGGTCCATCCAAATCCACTAATGCAACATATTACAATAACATGCAAGTAACATGATTAACATGGGAGTGCTAGTGCGGTATTCTCCCTTAAGGTTGGAGTATGGCGGCAACCGGCGAACCGGGCCGTGAACCGGCAAACCGTGGCCGTACGGCTCCCCCCCCCCACGGTTCCACGGTTCCACGGTTCCACGGCTGAGCCGTGGAACCGTGGAGCCCAGCCGTGGCCGCACGGTTCAAAGGCTGAGCCGTGAAACCGTGGAGCCCAGCCGGGGCCGCACGGTTCCACGGCTGAGCCGTGAAGCCGCGGCCGCACAGTTCCACGGCTGAGCCGTGAAACCGTGGACGCCAGCCGTGACCGTGCCTGAGGGCAAGGATTACGTAAGATGATCGCCAGACAACCAGCAACTCTGAGGGCAAGGATTGCGCTGGTCTGAAGCGGCAGTCATCGAAACGATTTGCTCGCTTGAGAAAACGTTTTGTGCTGAAACCATCAAACTTGCTGATGCTTGTTTGTTGCCCCTGTTGCCCCTAGGCTTATTATGACATGATCAATGGACTCAGTTTCCTATGGGTTCTTTTTGGCTATCGTCCACAGTCTGCGCATTTTGATATAAGGAGGCTCCGAAGTCTCCTCCGACTTTGAAGGAGGCTCCCGCCTCCTAAGGTACCTACGACTTTCAAGGAGGCTCCCTGTCTCCTAAGACTCTGAAGGAGGCGCCTGTCTCCCGTCAGGCTTGGAAGCAGCGATTTGATCGAGACGGGCGTCTCCTAAGGAGACGTTAAATTTAAAGACATATTTTAAATGTGAGACTCCCCAGGAAGGAGGCCGTAACGGCGCGCGTCTCCTGGCCTGAAGGGAGGCGTGCGTCTGCCAATTTTAAGCATCTCCTGACCATCGTCAAGGAGGGGCAGCGACATGTCCACCACTGACATGGCATATGACATGACAGACAGTCAGACGACTCAGGCACATGTCAGACAAATTTTTGCCTCATGTCATGTGTTGAAATCCGTGTCATGTCAACTGCAGCCGTTTAAAACTTCACGCTCGAAACCGAAACGACGTTCAAGTCCCGCCATGCCGCTGCTTCGCCGCTGTGTGGTGTTCATGGCCTTAGTGGTGGCAATGCCGCCCGAAGGAGGACCTGCGGCTCCTCCTGGAGGACCTTCGGCTCGTCCTGGCAGTGGAGGACCGGCCCTCCTCCTGGCGGAGGTCCTGGTGCCGACCCAGCCACCTTAAACGCGTTGGCGGGCCTTTGGTCCTTCCTGGCACAGCCACCGCCGCCGGCATTGGCCACTGGCGGCGTGGCAGCGACGACTGCCAAAGCCGCTCCTCCAAATGCCCCTGGCACATCGATGCCACCTCCTGGCACAGTGCCTGTGACTGGCCCCGGGCCTGACGCAGCCCCGCTGCCCTGGAGACGGGGAGACACTCCGACTCACACGGCGGCTGACACTCCAGCGCCACTTCCTACGACGACGACGGTGCCAGGACCAGGAGTGGTGGTTGATGTCGACGCGGTTGAGCCAGCATCGTCGTCGAGGCCAGCCCCTACGGCGCCACTGACAGTGGATCAAGCCGTCGACCTTCGGGTTTGCAAAGTTTGCGGCAGGCAAACTTATGCTGGACGTGGCGTTTGCTACTACAAGCAATGCGAGCCTCGTCGTTAAATTTTTGGCTGTAAGTTTTTTTAAACAACTTTTCCATGAAAAGTCAATGGCGATTCGCCTGTCAGGACATCTACTGGAAACCTTCTTCGAAACCTGCCAAGCGCAAGAAGGCGAACAGAGGCAAAGCACGACTAATCTGGTACAACAAAAAATACCAGGAGTGGGAAGACGACGAAGACGACGAAGAGGAGGACGACCCCTACATCCCTGCCGTCAAAAAATGGCGGCATGACTGGCGCGAGTGGCACGACTGGCACGGCGGAGGTTCCGGAGACTGGTCCCACGCCAGCAGAGGCCATTGGGCCTGGGTGTCCACTTAATTGACAGATGACGACCTGGATGTCTTCCGCGTGTCAGCAGCAGGCGGTGTGAAAAAAATGCGCGGCAGCTCAGAGTTCTGTGGTCCTGGTTTTTCTTTATTATTGTGGCAGCTGATTATGCTGATAACACGTGGTCTCCTAATTTAATAAGGGCCCCCCCGGAGGCTCAGTCAGTTGAACGCAAATTAATATGTCACGTGTGGACACGGTCTCCTCACACATTGCTCATGGGTCGATGATATTTAAGGAGGCGTAGTCAATGACACTGGGTTGGATATATCGGGGCGGTCTCCTGACACAATGGCCAATGGTCAATGATCGAAGGAGGCTTAGTCGTCATAAAAGTAAAGCGAAAGCTCAGAGCATTGTCTTTTCAAAGTATAGACTTTAAGACATAAGCCGTCATCAAGGCAGGCCAAGCGGTCTCCTCCTAGTAGGACAGCTTGAGACAAATTGCTTTCTAAAGGTAAGGCAGGCCGACATGGTCTCCTAACTTAACAAAATTGTCAAAGCTAAGGCAGGCCGACATGGCCTCCTCACACTTCGCGGCAAGGTGGCCCCAGGGTCACCTCGCGAAGCCGGGCCGGTCTGGCTCTGCGAGGAGCCTCGCGAACCCGGACCGGTCTGGCTTTGCGAGGTGACCCTGTTAAATCCCTAGGGTCACCTCGCGAAGCCGGACCGGTCTGGCTCTGCGAGGGAGGGGAGTTAAAAATCGGTGCTACCCTGGGAAATGGCTCGCACAGGGTTGCGTGGATTTTTAACAGGGTTCCCTCGCGAAGCCGGGCCGGTCTGGCTCTGCGAGCAAGCCCTGTTAATGCCCTAGGGTCACCTCGCGAAGAATTTCACACATATTCTTGCGAGGCAGGGGTGGGTAGCCCGGCAAGCAACTTAGCCGCCTGCGCAATGTCTATGCTCACAGAGGAATGTAGTAATTTACGATATGTCTTGACACCTGACATTACTCACACTGAGATTCAACAATTCTGTGTTGCAGTGCTAGAAGTCTCACATGTGTTGCAGTGCAAGCGTCGTAGGGCCTGACCCACTTAGAGCATGCCGCGGACAACGGAAGTCGCACAGAGTAAGCTGGAGAAGCTCGTGGGGAAGCTCAAGGCTTACGTGAAGGAGCACAAAGCTCGGCCATTCCAACCAAGGCCAAAAGGTTCCAAGCTCCGAGTTTTTTCTGACTGCGCTGGAATCAGCGCTGAGATCGCTTTGACACTACTAGGACTCAAGCAGTTTTTCACCATCGTTGGTGGAAGTGAAATTGACGAAGTGAAGCGATGTCTCATTGGTGTGGTTCACGAAACCTGCCGGACCAGCTGTAAGTCAGAGTCTTTCGAGCTTGGGCAAACTGCTGCTTCGGCAGTTCCAAGGCTGCTTCGGCCATGAAAAAATGCTTGAAAGGGTCAATTAATTCAAGCAGCTGTCTGAAAGAAGACAATCTAAATTTGGAAACCTCGTTTCCACATGGAGAAAAACTCGTGCGCACGCGCAACGTGAGATTTCCTTGTCATGAGGAACTGTCGGCTAAGTAATCTTCCCATTACACCGCTGATTTCTTCTTCCTTGCTAGGTTTTGGCTCAAAAAGGGTGCGAGGCTGCTTCTGCTAAGCTACATCGCTGACAAGGCCTGGGCCATGGCGACTTCGCTTGCATTTGGTCCCAGGGAACCCTTGAGAGTTCTCCGGCAACACTGTGTAGTGTGCAAGTACCAAGACTTGACAACAGCAGGCAGAAGCAGGAAATGCGAATGGTTAGTCTTCTGGAATGACCAGTCGTTGAGTTTCTACCGACGAGCTCGGTCACTTGACAATTGTCAATTGTTTGTTGGTGCTTTTGTGTTTTTGCTTGGGGTTTGGTTTTGGTTATCTTGTTCGTCGTTCTGTCCTGAGGTCACGCCGCGAATACTTAGAAAGCCAGGGCACGTGGAACATGTCCAGGCTGAACCTAAGAGACGGCGGCGCGAGAAACTTCATGCACCTCTCACGCTTTGCTTGCTGCCCGGCTAACGGTGTTACCCAGCATGACATGACGATGGAGCTGCTTCCTGTCTTCAATGACACTTGCCGCTTTGCACATGCGTAAATTTTGTAATTTTGTTTTGTGGGCCCTTGGTCAGTTGTCATTCTTAGATGTCGTTTTCAAATCAGGCCTGGTGCGACGTCGATGGAGGACGTGCTATGATGGTCCCTATGGCGTATTGCTGGTGCAGTCATGTGGAATTGGAAATTTACTTGCGCACGTACAGCGCTTTCTGGCACACATAATAAGGCGGAGAACAGAGCGGAATTGGTCCCATATTTAAATTGGACCGCTGGAATGTGCGCCAATCGCAAACGCAATGGTGCAAGATCTTCAGCCACATTTTTTGGCAGCAATGATGATTTTAAATTGGTTGCTCCGGCCATTTTGCATTGTTGCTGGGGCTGTTTCGGCCTCATATTTTTGCCACGCACAGATGAATTGACTCTTGGCCTTTTTTGGTCTCTAGTCTGAGGTTGGAAACACAGCGTGTAACTTAGTTTGACTTTGCGCGCACAGCGTGCGTCAAAACATCTTCTGCTGATTGTGTCGTCGTTCTGTCACAGTGATTCTCATCTGAATAATATGAGTAGTCTTTTGAGCGGCGCAGAGGGGAAGTGTGTTTCTGTCGCCAGTTGCTGCAGCCTCAGTGACACACTGTCTCAGACCCTCCTTCCTGTGTTCACTGTCGCAGCCCTGGCTCTAATTTCAATTGTGTCCTTTCCCTGCACCCACTGGTATAATTAATATAAATTATATAAATAAAGGAGGCTTGATTCAGTCTCCTAGAGTAACAGGTTTTCAAAACAAGGAGGTGGGCAACTGTCTCCTGTACTGGGAGGCGCCAATTAAATAAATTAGTTTGCTGGAGGGCGCCACCGTGCACAGCGGGGAGGGGCTGTGCATTGACATGACAACACAAACACACAATTAAGCCACTCAAAGGGCAACAGGGGCAACGAACAAGCATCGGCAAGCAAACGCACCACCTCATGCATCACATCCTGCCAGGAAATGCCAAGGTACGTGGCAAGAGCACGGTACCCGCAGCGGCCGTCCCCTGCAACATGTGAGATGTGGAACAGCTGGCCAGCGAAGCAAAACTTGCGAGGCTGATACGCCGTGCAGTTGGCTGGAATGCGCTTCGCTTTGGGTGGCAGGAATGCTGTATCGAGGAAGCTGTCGTTGGTGTCGCTGTGACGCAGCTTGCAACGACTACGGCAGCAGGGCGAAGAGACAGGTGTGGCCGCGTCCGGAAGCAGCATGTCGGATTCCTGCAGAGCAACAGTTGGGAAAGGAGAACAGCTGCTGCAAAGAAGAAAGGAACGCAGAAAAGGAAAAATGTTTCAGCAAGAAGGATAGACGAGAAGAAAAGGTGAGGAAACGGGACAAACCATTTGCAAACGCTGCAAGCACGAGATGCAAAAGTCCTCCCCGTCATCGCCGTTGATCCATTGCACCAGGAGCGTCAAGTCGTCGTCAGCGGAGATACAAGATACAGAGTCCTGCAAGGGCGTTCAAGTTGAAATGGCAGCCGGCTCCAAATCAAAACGTAGCACAAACCGTGAGAAAACATGGTGTATATTTTCATGTTAACAAAGGTCCACCTCGGGAATACAAAAAAGGAAGGCAAACGGGAAGCTTCAGAAAGGGAGAGTGACTTGGAAAAAGCCGAGCGGCCTCGTCAACGGCCTCGTCAAACATGTCGCACCAAGCTTTGCGGCCGCTTAGGACGCGCAAGTTGGTGGCGACATAGTCCTGGACGGGAACTCGCAGGCAGAAGTGAACCACTGGGCGAAAACAATTAAAACCACTTCGGAATGACATCCTGGAAAAAAAGAACGTACGAAACACATTCTCAAAAATCGACGCATGATCTTGTCATGCTGGTGTTCCCATATGTAACAACAAAAAAACATCTTAAAGTGCTGCTTGTGCAACCAGAATGAACAATTTTCCTGGTGTCCAGGAATTTGACCCCGTATTTCAACCCCTCCATGGTTTGACTACGTCCTACAACCGGCAGAAGCCGTCAGCCCGGACTCGGAGTCCCAAGCTTTGCGCCGTATGGCGCAGGATTCGCCCCACGGCCTAGCTTTTCGGCTGTTTTGGTGGGAACAACATGGACAGTCCAAGACAGATGATGGACTTTCATGGGGACTTGTCCATATCGAATGCGTGTTTTGATTGGATGGTGGACGTTTCTTCTGGGTGCTGCTGCATAAAGGTGCGTATGAATACAAATGAATGTGTTCACGACTTGATGAGTTCTGTTGAGTCAGATCCACGTGCGCATTACATGAGTGGCGATGACTGAGAACTAGGAACTCCAAACACACCAGCTGAATCAGCGAAGAAAAGCCCAGACCAGTTTGAAGCCATACCGCCGCAATAACCATGTACATAATATATATATATATATATATATATGTGATAGATATATATATATATAGATAGATAGATAGATAGATATGAAAAAATAAAAAATCTCCAGGCGTGGTTTTCGTGGAAGATGATTTTGAATTGTGGAGAAACCATTGCCATTGTAATTGACATGATTTTCCCTCCCAACGACCTTTTTCTCCATGGGAACCTCAGCCAAATCCTCCGAAAGAGTAGAAATTTTATGTATTTGATAGATCAATTCAGTGGTCTGAGACATGCAGCTAAGTCCCCACATGACATGTGTTGAACGCGTTTAACCAAGCAAAATCTGTATGAATCGTGCTTATGACTTGTTAATACCATGGTTGACCCGGTTTACACATGACTCTGTGTCAAATTCGGAAATGAAACTTCAGGTTTTTAAACAGGATTTTCAATGTGGGAGTTTCCTGGAATGAGGGTACCACAATTTATGGATGGTTTATGTCATGGAAAAAAAACCATACAAAAATGGATGATAACGAGGGGTGACCCAACATCTTAAATCGTAAAAAACCACCATTCGTGTATTTCCCAACCGGACACTGCTTTCTGGCCTTCGAAATCTGGATGCCGCGCTCCTCGCCGCGTGTGAAAACCGTCAGGGGCCGTGGTAAGCGGGCCTGAGTAGAACTCAAATTGCGGCTCACACCTATGGGAAGCATCGAATCCCCTTTCCATGCCCACATACTGTTAGAGCTGTCACTTGACTGCATCAGTATTCTTGCTAACCTTGCTAAAGGGCTTGAGATGGCACGAGCAGTGTGAGTCATGCAAATAGTGATGTAAACCGACGTAAACCGCTGCGACGCGGATTGCACAGGCTACCAGGATCCACAAAGACTCTATAGAGGCTTTGGAGGAGACCAGGAATCCCGACAGGCGTTGCAGAGAAGCTGGTGCGCAGGGATGCATCCTGCCATGCACTACTTGGGCTCTGGCTCTCAGTGGTAGCCGTAATGGTCGCCAAGTCAAGAATTAGAGCCAACGAAAGAGAGATTGGAACTCGCCCAACGTATCTTCTGCTGGAGGGATTGCACATGTGCATCACCAGAAGTAGCCACGGAAATGATGACCATCTTACAATATCTCACGACATCTGACAATACTCTACGATCCTATCCACAGCTAGTATCTTTCAATAGCTCGCAGGCACGGTTAGATATTGCCAGTCACCTTCCTAGTCACTGGATGTCGTTGATTCACTCGCTGTCCAGCGCAGGTGCCGCCTCTGGTGGAGCACCAATGGGGCATCTCGGCCGGGAGGCGACCTGAACGAGGCGGAAACCAGGAAATCACTTGAGAAGAAATGTCACAAGTGCTGTAGGAAAATGTAAGAGACAAATATATATATGCAAAAAAGTGCAAACAAAAAGAGCGCTGCTATAGACAATGCTCCACAAGAACTCTTGAATTTGTGGGAAGCTTCTTCACCTAGGTTGTGGGTCTCAAGTGGCACCAGCAGCGTGAGTCATGCAACCAGTGATGTCAACGGACGTAAACCGCTGGGACGCGGATTGCACAGGCTAGCAGGATCCACAAAGACTCTATAGAGGCTTTGGAGGAGACCAGGAATCCCGACAGGCGTTGCAGAGAAGCTGGTGCGCAGGGATGCATCCTGCCATGCACTACTTGGGCTCTGGCTCTCAGTGGTAGCCGTAATGGTCGCCAAGTCAAGAATTAGAGCCAACGAAAGAGAGATTGGAACTCACCCAACGTATCTTCTGCTGGAGGGATTGCAGATGTGCATCACCAGAAGTAGCCACGGAAATGATGACCATCTTACAATATCTCACAACATCTGACAATACTCTACGATCCTATCCAAAGCTAGTATCTTTCAATAGCTCGCAGGCCCGGTTAGATATTGCCAGTCACCTTCCTAGTCACTGGATGTCGCTGGTTCACTCACTGTCCAGCGCAGTTGGCGCCTCTGGTGGGGCACCAATGGGGCGTCTCGGCTGGGAGGCGACCTGAACGAGGCGGAAACCAGGACATCACTTGAGAAGAAATGTCACAAGTGCTGTAGGAAAATGTAAGATACAACAAGATATATATGTAAAAAAGTGCAAACAAACAGAGCGCTGCTATAGACAATGCTCCACAAGAACTCTTGAATTTGTGGGAAGCTTCTTCACCGAGGTTGTGGGTCTCAAGTGGCACCAGCAGCGTGAGTCATGCAAACAGTGATGTCAACCGACGTAAACCGCTGAGACGCGGATTGCACAGGCGACCAGAATCCACAAAGACCCTATAGAGAATTTGGAGGAGACCAGGAATCCCGACACGCGTTGCAGAGAAGCGGGTGCGGACGGTTGCATCCTGCCATGCACTACTTGGGCTCTGGCTGGTCGCCAAGTCAAGAATTAGAGCCATCGAAAGAGCGATTGGAACTCACCCAACGTATCTTCTGCTGGAGGGATTGCACATGTGCAGCACCAGAAGCAGCCACGGAAATGATCGCCACATCTTACAATATCTCACAACATCTCACAATAATTCTACGAGCCTATCCACAGCTAGTATCTTTCAATAGCTCTCAGTCAGGGTTAGATATTGCCAGTCACCTTCCTAGTCACTGGATGTCGCTGGTTCACTCACTGTCCAGCGCAGTTGGCGCCTCTGGTGGGGCACCAATGGGGCGTCTCGCTGTGAGGCGACCTGAACGAGGCAGAAACCAGGACATCACTTGAGAACAAATGTCACAAGTGCTGTACGAAAATGTAAGATACAGAAAGAGATATATGTAAAAAATGAAACCAAAAAGAGCGCTGTTATATACAGTGCTCCACAAGAACTCTTGAATTTGTGGGAAGCTTCTTCACCGAGGTTGTGGGTCTCAAGTGGCACCAGCAATGTGAGGCATGCAAACAGTGATGTAAACCGACGTAAACCGCTGAGACGCGGATTGCACAGGCTACCAGGATCCACAAACACCCTATAGAGGCTTTGGAGGAGACCAGGAATCCCGACAGGCGTTGCAGAGAAGCTGGTGCGGACGGTTGCATCCTGCCATGCACTACTTGGGCTCTGGCTCTCAGTTGTAGCCGTAAGGGTCGCCAAGTCAAGAAGTAGAGCCAACGAAAGAGAGATTGGAACTCACCCAACGTATCTTCTGCTGGAGGGATTGCACATGTGCATCACCAGAAGTAGCCACGGAAATGATCGCCACATCTTACAATATCTCACAACATCTCACAATACTCTACGATCCTATCCACAGCTAGTATCTTTCAATAGCTGTCAGTCACGGTTAGATATTGCCAGTCACCTTCCTAGTCACTGGATGTCACTAGTTCACTCGCTGTTCAGCAAAGTTGCCGCCTGTGGTGGAGCTCCAATGGCGCGTCTCGGCTGGGAGGCGACGTGCGAGGCACTCCTCAGAGAGTGGAAAAGTGTTCAAAGATGTTAGAACGGAAACAAATGTTCGCCCTGCGCAGATCGTTGCTGTGTCTCTTGTCCCCGCTCCCCGTTGTCCCCATCTGAACTAAGGCACAAGGTTGCAGAAATGCCCGCACTAGACACCTTGCCAACGCTTCACAAGGTGAAGTCGCAAGAGTGTCTCAAGACAAGCAATCTGCAAAGTGCAAATTGTACTGCATCGTGTATTACTGCATCTGTATCAGGTAAGAGAAAGATAGACAAAGGTAGGAAACTCGACCAATGGAATAGAGGCACACTGCTCGGGCGTGGCCGAGTCCTAGCTCTCGGACTTCGACTTCGCCGCTGCCTCAGTAGCATTGACACACACAGGGTGGCAGCACTTTCCGGTAAACACCCAAAAGAACAGAAGTATATTATTATTATGTGATATTATTTCGTATATTTTGTGGGGGCGATTGCCAGCGTGCCTGTTGGATTCTTGGGTCGGGCCACCACCCAATAAAAGGTGAGAATTCGCACTGGGCATGCCTAGAGTCTGGAGTCGACGACGGGGCGACCACCCTGGAGATCAATAATATCGGGAAACTGTTTTATGTTTTATCAGGTGTTTCTATTTCACTTCCAGATTTCAACCAGTGAGGAATGGAGTCCCAAAGGGCCCTCGAGTTGTCTGGGGCATTCTGCTTCCATCCTGTCTTCCATCTTGACATATCGTGACAGATTGACATAGGCTGTGCTGTCAAAGTCTCATGAATCGGGAGCAGAAACACCATGAAAGACCCAAGAATCCACTCTTTCTGGGAACTGGTCGTTTCACAAAACAACTTCTTGGTGCTATTCTTTGTTCGGTAACAAAGTTACAAACTATCCAGTTTGTACATGAAATTACATGACATATCAACCACTAGTACCACTACTAAATGATTTCCGTTGCTGCTCTGCGGCCCGAGGCGCGCCATGCGGCCCAATGCGCAAGGAGACGGTTGGAGACTCAAATGGTGTGGAATGAACGTTGACACCGAAATATCCAGGGTGAGAATGCAAATGATGACAGGGACTGGTTCTCATTTCAGGGATAACCATACAAATCGATACAAATCGTACGTATAATATCGTATAATATCGGTGCATCAGCCAGAAAGGGGTTTTCATCCCTCAACGGAGATCTCATTTGATTGTCACCAAATGTCAACAACCATTCCAGGTTTGACATCTTTTGACGCCCATCAAGTCGTCAGGGAGTTAACTTGGGCCAAACTGCACAGGAAGACACACCACGTCCGCCCATGCCCAAGTAACTGAGAATGCAAAAATGTGGAGGTGGTTGAATGTGGCTGATACCCGATCTTGCAATCAGACAAAAGGAAGACCACCTCCAATTTCTGTACTACTACTACTACTACTACTACTACTACTAGTACTACTACTACTACTACTACTACTACTACTACTACTACTACTACGACTACGACTACGACTACGACTACGACTACGACTACGACTACTACTACTACTACTACTACTACTACGACTACGACTACGACTACGACTACGACTACTACTACTACTACTACTACTACGACGACTACTACTACGACTACGACTACGACTACTACTACTACTACTACTGCTACTACTACGACTACTACTGCTACGACTACGACTACTAGTACTACTACTACTACTAGTACTACGACGACGACGACTACTACTACTACTACTAGTACTTCTACGAATAGTACTGCAACTCACGGTTCCACGGCTGAGCCGTGGACCCGTGGGCCACGGTTCCGGCTCACGGTTCCACGGCTGAACCGTGGAACCGTGGGC
>CAMXCT020002170.1:0-105000 GCA_947184155.2 Cladocopium goreaui
ATCTTCTAAACTTTTTGTTTGGCTGCAATTTCCATATCCTTGAGGCCTCGAGGCTTGCGTTGAGGCCGTCTCTTTGCGCCAGCTGCGGCCTAAAATTCTAGCGAGGCAGCACAGTTGCCAACTGCTTCAAGTTCAGCTTTGCTGGGACTTCAACAATAGTATTATATAGTTTCGAGTCCCCGTGAGCCTCGCTTTGTCCCCGTGCCAATAGGTTTTGCGTCCGAGGCGTGGCCTCGGCCAGGCCTCGCCGAGCCTCGAAGCGCCTCGCTTGCAGGTTTTGGATTCTTTCATCAGCATATTAGAAAGGGAAAGGTTGTCATCACGAAGACAAGCAAGGAAAAGAGGCTTCTTTGGGTTCGTTTTTAGCACCTGAAACTGATATGATTTTTGGAGACGGAGTTGGGGCCTCCCCTGTTCGAGGCCCTTATTGCCAACTTGCTGGTTATTTTGTGTGACGTTGATGCGTTTCTACATTGGAACAGCACAGCTGAAGAAGGTGCTTGTGTGGGCTTAAAACCGGACCTCCAAGAAGGCACCGGATTCAACCTGTTGAGGGTCCAGTTTTGGACCCCCTTGCAAAGGAAACGTGTTTCCAAAAGGGGTCAAAAAGTGGACCCCTTGAAATCAAAGTGGTCCCCCCTGGAGGGTCCAGTTTTGGTCCCTTTTTTGGCACCTTCATTGTCGCAAATTTGTTGAAGCGTTTATTTCAAGTTGAAGCTGATTTGATCAGCAGCAGCTGCGGCTGGAATCTTGAACTGGGGAGGCCCATTTTTGAGCGCCCGCTTTTTCGTACGTTTTGAGGACCAAAACAGGGACCTTCTTTGTCACATTGTTTTCGTCCTCGCAATTTCCATAGCCTTGAGGCCTGCGAGGCGCTGCCTCGAGGCCTGCCTCGAAGCTTGCCCGAAGTGTTTTGTTCTAATTCCCATGGTCTCCGCGACGCTGGAGCTCGAGACTTGCAATTGAGGTCTGCCTCCAACTATACTTCATCTTCTAAACTTTTGTTTGGCTGCAATTTCCATATCCTTGAGGCCTCGAGGCTTGCGTTGAGGCCGTCTCTTTGCGCCAGCTGCGGCCTAAAATTCTAGCGAGGCAGCACAGTTGCCAACTGCTTCAAGTTCAGCTTTGCTGGGACTTCAACAATAGTATTATATAGTTTTCGAGTCCCCGTGAGCCTCGCTTTGTCCTCGTGCCAATAGGTTTTGCGTCCGAGGCGTGGCCTCGGCCAGGCCTCGCCGAGCCTCGAAGCGCCTCGCTTGCAGGTTTTGGATTCTTTCATCAGCATATTAGAAAGGGAAAGGTTGTCATCACAAAGACAAGCAAGGAAAAGAGGCTTCTTTTGGGTTCGTTTTTAGCACCTGAAACTGATATGATTTTTGGAGACGGAGTTGGGGCCTCCCCGCTGTGGGGAGGCCCAATTTTTGCGCGGGCCCCGGCTTTTTCGTACGTTTTGAGGACCAAAACAGGGACCGTTCTTTGTCACATTGTTTTCTCCAATTTTCCATAGCCTTGAGGCCCTCGAGGCCTGCCTCGAGGCCTGCCTCGAAGCTTGCCCCGAAGTGTTTTGTTCTAATTCCCATGGTCTCGCGACGCTGGAAGCTCGAGACTTGCATTGAGGCCTGCCTCCAACTATACTTCATCTTCTAAACTTTTTGTTTGGCTGCAATTTCCATATCCTTGAGGCCTCGAGGCTTGCGTTGAGGCCGTCTCTTTGCGCCAGCTGCGGCCTAAAATTCTAGCGAGGCAGCACAGTTGCCAACTGCTTCAAGTTCAGCTTTGCTGGGACTTCAACAATAGTATTATATAGTTTCGAGTCCCCGTGAGCCTCGCTTTGTCCTCGTGCCAATAGGTTTTGCGTCCGAGGCGTGGCCTCGGCCAGGCCTCGCCGAGCCTCGAAGCGCCTCGCTTGCAGGCTTTGGATTCTTTCATCAGCATATTAGAAAGGGAAAGGTTGTCATCACGAAGACAAGCAAGGAAAAGAGGCTTCTTTTGGGTTCGTTTTTAGCACCTGAAACTGATATGATTTTTGGAGACGGAGTTGGGGCCTCCCCTGTTCGAGGCCCTTATTGCCAACTTGCTGGTTATTTTGTGTGACGTTGATGCGTTTCTACATTGGAACAGCTCAGCTGAAGAAGGTGCTTGTGTGGGCTTAAAAACGGACCTCCAAGAAGGCACCGGATTCAACCTGTTGAGGGTCCAGTTTTGGACCCCCTTGCAAAGGAAACGTGTTTCCAAAAGGGGTCAAAAAGTGGACCCCTTGAAATAAAAAGTGGTCCCCCCTGGAGGGTCCAGTTTTGGTCCCTTTTTTGGCACCTTCATTGTCGCAAATTTGTTGAAGCGTTTATTTCAAGTTGAAGCTGATTTGATCAGCAGCAGCTGCGGCTGGAATCTTGAACTGGGGAGGCCCATTTTTGCGCGCCCGCTTTTTCGTACGTTTTGAGGACCAAAACAGGGACCTTCTTTGTCACATTGTTTTCTCCAATTTCCATAGCCTTGAGGCCCTCGAGGCCTGCCTCGAGGCCTGCCTCGAAGCTTGCCCCGAAGTGTTTTGTTCTAATTCCCATGGTCTCGCGACGCTGGAGCTCGAGACTTGCATTGAGGCCTGCCTCCAACTATACTTCATCTTCTAAACTTTTTGCTTGGCTGCAATTTCCATATCCTTGAGGCCTCGAGGCTTGCGTTTGAGGCCAGTCTCTTTGCCGCCAGTGCGGCCCTCTAAAAATTCTAGCGAAGGCAGCACAGTTGCAACTGCTTTCAAGTTCAGCTTTGGCTGGGACTGAAACAATAGTATTAGATCGTTTCGAGTTCCGTGAGCTCGCTTTGTCTGTGCCAATAGGTTTGCGTCCGAGGGGTGCCTCGCCAGGCCTCGCCGAGCCTCGAAGGCCTCGCTTGCAGGTTTTGGTTCTTCATCAGCATATTAGAAAAGGGAAAGGTATTGTCATACGAAGCAAGCAAGAAAAGAGGCTCTGTTGGGTTCGTTGTGGCACCCTGAAAACTGATATGATTTTGGAGACGGAGTTGGGTCCTCCCCTGTTCGAGGCCTTATTGCCAACTTTGCTGGTTATTTTGTGTGACGTTGATGCGTTTCTACATTGGACCAGCTCAGCTGAAGAAGGTGCTTGTGTGGGCTTAAAACCGGACCTCCAAGAAGGCACCGGATTCAACCTGTTGAGGGTCCAGTTTTGGACCCCCTTGCAAAGGAAACGTGTTTCCAAAAGGGGTCAAAAAGTGGACCCCTTGAAATCAAAAGTGGTCCCCCCCTGGAGGGTCCAGTTTTGGTCCCTTTTTTGGCACCTTCATTGTCGCAAATTTGTTGAAGCGTTTATTTCAAGTTGAAGCTGATGTGATCAGCAGCAGCTGCGGCTGGAATCTTGAACTGGGGAGGCCCATTTTTGCGCGCCCGCTTTTTCGTACGTTTTGAGGACCAAAACAGGGACCTTCTTTGTCACTTTGTTTTCTCCATTTTCCATAGCCTTGAGGCCCTCGAGGCCTGCCTCGAGGCCTGCCTCGAAGCTTGCCCCGAAGTGTTTTGTTCTAATTCCCATGGTCTCGCAACGCTGGAGCTCGAGACTTGCATTGAGGCCTGCCTCCAACTATACTTCATCTTCTAAACTTTTTGTTTGGCTGCAATTTCCATATCCTTGAGGCCTCGAGGCTTGCGTTGAGGCCGTCCCTTTGCGCCAGCTGCGGCCTAAAATTCTAGCGAGGCAGCACAGTTGCCAACTGCTTCAAGTTCAGCTTTGCTGGGACTTCAACAATAGTATTATATAGTTTCGAGTCCCCGTGAGCCTCGCTTTGTCCTCGTGCCAATAGGTTTTGCGTCCGAGGCGTGGCCTCGGCCAGGCCTCGCCGAGCCTCGAAGCGCCTCGCTTGCAGGCTTTGGATTCTTTCATCAGCATATTAGAAAGGGAAAGGTTGTCATCACGAAGACAAGCAAGGAAAAGAGGCTTCTTTTGGGTTCGTTTTTAGCGCCTGAAACTGATATGATTTTTGGAGACGGAGTTGGGGCCTCCCCTGTATGTGTTGCGTATGACAAAACACACGCAACGCTGCAAATAGTGGACAAACTTCTACCTTATTCAAAATTACCAGCAAAACCGCCCAAACACTGTGAATGTCACAGACAGCCATAGAACCGTGCGAAGAAAAGCAAGCGAAACGTTGACGACTTTTTTGCTGGTCGCGAAACATCAAAAGCTTCTCCAAGCACTCAGTACCGCCCGACTCCCGACAGAAAAGCTTTCAATCACAAGACTTTGAGATTTCAGATCCAACCCGCAAGGCACCCCCAAATGCGACCCCAACACCATGTCCAGCCACCAACTAACCCACCAGGACACGCCCAAGAGCCACATGAGCGATATCGCTGCAAGACAACAGACAACAACAAAACCTGCTGCAGCAACCCACCAACTGCTTGCAACCGAAACTACACTAGAAGCCTCACAGAAACCAAGTGAAACTGTTGGACTGGGAGCCAGCACAAAATGTTTATCTTCTATGGTCATTTTTCACTTTTCTGACGAAGCATTGAAAGGTGTAAGGAAGAGGCGCGGCAAACCACGACTTGACCAACACATGCGCAGCACCTTGAGGCGTTGCAGCGAGGTCCGCCAACCAAGAAGGCAATAAATAAGTAGCAAGAAAAGGCCGCAAGATTGAGCAAAATGAGGTTCCAAAACCAGGATCTCAAAACAGGCAGTTTTGCGGTGACGCTTGGGCGTACCCCCGTAGTAGTCAGTTCCGTTGAGGATACCGCAAGCTTCTCGAGGGGTCAACCCAATACACTTGTCGGCTCGTGCAAGTATGAGTGTTTTTTGGGAAAGGATAGCCGATAAGATTGCTGCTCGTGCGGTGGGGTATTTTTTTTGTCGGAGAATAACTTCACTTTCAATCCTCCCAGGCAGGGATTGGACTGAAAAGGGGAGACAGTCAGAGCTGATAGCTTGCCAACAAGCATGCTGGTCAATTTGAAAACCTGCCGACCAGCAACATTGATAGTACCCAGGTAATGTCATGTCCTGGTCCTGCAATCGTATTGTCGTCAATGTATCCCTGAACGCTCATGACCCGGGGGATACGATTCATATAGTGATATATCGGGTCCATTGCCAAACAGAATAGGAATACTGAGAAAGACCTTCCCATGTCAACTCCCACATGCACCGCCCTAGGCGGCAGAAGTCTGCCTTGAACTTTATGGCGGATGAGCCTTCCATACCCATGTCGGTGCGTTGCGCATTCGCAGGATATGTAAGATCCAATAGGGATTCACCCGCTCAAAGGCTTTCGATAGATCAACTAGGAGCGCAGCCACGGGGGTATTGCTATCAAGTAAGGCTTGTATGGCATGGACAGCGTGCTGCGGTTCTTTAAAGCAATTCATGACTACTTGCGAGGGATGCATATATGCACAAGTTGCTTTCATGACTACAGCAGCAATGGTGCCATCAACCAGCCTATCACAAGTATTGGGCATTCCTAAGGGCCTGAAGTAGTCAGCAGTCGGACTTACTTTTGCCTTGGGTATCCAAACCCCTACTTGTACAGGTGCAGCTCGTAGGCCTGCTAGCATTTTCATCATCAGCTAACGGTTCCAGAACGTAATGTTATTGCCGATACCTCTGGCTTGTTGATTTACCTGCTCAAGAGCTGGATATTGCCGAGTCATCGTGATCTGGTCTAGAAAATCAAAAATCTGTTTCAACAGATCACTTCGAATTGTTATTTTTCCTGGATATAGCTCACTAACCCCGTTAGAAGTAAATATATGGTAAGTGGCAGTCTGAAGTGCATGATATTGTTTTGCAGGTACGTGTAACACCTCAGCTCGAATTTTAAGGAATTTCCGCAGAAGTTCATGCTCGGGAATCCGAGGATGATTCGATGGAATAGGTTGTTGTCTCCACCAAGACCAAAGGGTGGACACAAACTCAACTTCATCTGTTTGGGGTAGTCTTTGAATCCTTCTTATCAGCTCCTGTAGATCGTTAGGGACCATATAGGGGTTAGCCTCGTTCTTTCCAGGGCAAAACACGTTAGTTGGGATGGTTTGATGGACTGGGTCTTTCATGTCACTTTTGACTCTTGGTCGAACTACAAAGGTCGCGGTGAGTTGGTAATGTCCACTTAGGTGATGTCGCCTATTGGCTGCTACCATCACATCTATTTGGGCTGCAGCTATATAATCAGTAGGACATAATACTCTGTCGAGTGCTGAACTTCCAGTAGGGCTCTCAAAGGTGTGAAGTTGTGGATGCGTGTCGAGAACTTGCGCGTGGACTAATAATTCATTCCAAAGGTCCGGGCAACTGGTATCAACCTGGTTAAAGTCTCCTCCCATATAGAGGGGAAAGTCTACTTTACTGGTCTTGACCCAGGCGATTAATTCTTTCAGCTCAACGACCTTAGTTTGTGGATGTAGATACACTGACAAAAGTCCGATAGTAGAGTATCTGTCTTGGATTACTGCGAGGACAATGCGACCTGGGATGACAACTTCTGTTCGGTCAAGTTTCCACCCAGGTGGAATTAGGGCTGCCGCACCACCCGACACTCCACCTCTTTCTGTTAACAATCCTTGGGTGTGTGCAACTTGAATGCCTGGTATGTTATGGTGCAAGACCTGATGGGTTTCAGCATGCCATCTGGTTTCTTGTAATAAGACCGGGCCTGTCCGTAGAAGTCGCTTAACTAGTCGCATTTTGGCATCCCCTGCCCTAGTTGCAAGTGTCCACCCTGATACATTCCACACATGTAATCGTTTGAGCCTGAATGGAAGATCTTGCCTGATAGCTTTTCGGTATTCGAGAATGCCTCTTCCTATTTCTTCTACTGCAAGAGAAGGTAATGTTCGGGAGTCACACATAAGCTGCTGATAGAAATTATCAGCACTCTGATGGAAAAGTGCGGCAACATGTTGCAAGGTTAGCTTCCACCATGGTGTTCGGACATGGAGTATATTGGGCAATATTGATAGGTCACGTATCTTTGATAGATATGGCGGGCATTGAGTCCCTGTTTCGAATAGGTAAGTCGTTTTGACACATCGAGTAAGCATCTTGAGCAGAGTACGGAGCAGAGGAGCAGGCAGGTTCCGCAGAATCATCATCATTCCGAGTAATAGAAATCAGTTTACTCCCTCCGTTGGGGCTTCTCCCAGTGCGAAGAGCAGCCTGCTCCACTCCTCCGTACTTGCAAAGATAAGATATTCTCCTGATGGGTCCAGTGTATGCGATTGCATGAGCTGAGTTCCAAGTTGCCTGGGCATTCGTCGCATGGACGATGACTGCGTATACCACATTGGTGACCATACTACAGGGGTGGCAACTTTGTACGCAACAAAGGACTTAGAGTCTGCAAGATCTTGAACTTGGTGATTGTCAACCACATGTATGGCGATCCATTGTGGAATGGCACCACTAACATCTCGTGCTAATACACCTATAATACTTAAGCCACCTGTGCCATCCAGACCACCGAGTAAATGGATGACAGTGCTAGCGGTCGAGGCGTTGTGCATAAAGCACTGCGGGGCACCAAGTGTGTGCAAATAACACAAGGCACAGAAAGGGCACTGTAAAGCCGCAAATTCACTAAGATGTATATAGTGTTGTCCATTATCAATTCGAGCAAGTATCGGGTAGGTCGTAAACGTATGATAAGAAACTTGCACCACATCAGCAAATATCTTTGGCATGTTGGCATGAATGAGAAGGTCTTTACTTTGTCGATAGTCAAATGCGACCGTTCCAAAGCGAAACGGTTGATCAGGCTCATGAGAAAGCAACAGGAATAGCAGGCAAGGTCGTTGTACCCCAACATAGATAAGGGGAGGTTGCATGATTTTTGGTGCCCAAATGATAAAACCGTAGGGAAATTGGTGCTTTACACTGAGCGTTGCAATCTGGAAGACAACAAATAGTTGTTTGATAGCAGTAAGTTGTTCAGCACCAGTATATTCTTTCAACAGTTCAATATGCTTTGCTTTAATCTCTTGAGCTTCAGAATGAAATCCAAGACCATTTTTAACAGCCAAGTAAAGCATGTGCGCTGATAGGGTAACATTTTCATATGTGTTTGAGGACTCTAGCACCCAATCAATCCGAGTTTGGGTCATAATATTGCTCAACTCTTTATCACCAAAGGGGGGTTTATCCTCACTGTGGGTTCCATGATACTTAGGAGGGTTGGACCCTTGTAAAAATGCGAAAACTGTCGGCTGGTGCACTACTGGGGGGCAAGCTGATTCGACGCTGTCATTAAGAGAGTAGTGCCGCCATTTTGCTTCAAAATCCACTTTGTCATCTCTGAGTTGAACTCCTCGAGCGGCTGCTTGTTCTAAAACCAGCTTCAGCAAGTCTTGGTATTTAGAAAAAACTTCTTGGATACTCGGTAGGTCCTTGTGGTACGGCTGCGCATCATTGTTTCCCTCAACCCACTGTTGTAATTGATCATCGGTACCGAGGGCCGCACTGATGAGAGATGGATGAAAACTATTTCCACAAAAGTCTCGAATCACTTTATCCGTGAGAAGGGAAGGCCCATGTCTTTCTGTCGTTAAGATATTCTCGAGTCCTGCTAATTTGCGTACTTCTTGGACCGTCAGAATTCTCATTGGCAGTACAATATTTGGGTTATGAAAGATAGGCACCAGTTGTTCGATGAGTTCATCTTTTTTGGATGTGGTCGCTTTGTCTGTTTGAAGAGTGATAAGGAAACTTTTCCATATAGGGAGAAAGTGAGCAGGGATGAAGCTTGCCCATGGCAGGTTTGGGACTCTAACTCCCTCAGCCATTTGGGTTAACAACATGAAAGATTTCCTCCCACCAAAAAAGGAATAATCCCATAGAAGTGCACTGGGCTGGTAGCCTGTCCAGGAGAGCTTCAGGATTCCACTGTTTGACAGCCCTCTTGTTCGGAGTAATGGAGCCAATGGTAAGTTTTCACCATTCAAGGTCACTAATGGGCCCCATTCATCGAGAAATGTAAGTGGAACACTGGCAAGTTCCTCTGTGTCCATGTGACTCCGTAGAAATACCCTTTTTCGCTGAATGCCATAGTAGGGACTCGTGTCCCAGACCCACCGGTTGGTTGGTTGCTTACTAGGAAGTCCAAGACAGTATAGAAACATTTGGAAGTGTTCAGACTGCTCAAGGCGCTGCATACCTTTAGGTTTGCGGTCAGTTTGTACAACTTGCATGCTTCCAGCATTCTCTGTCAAGTATCGGATCGATTCAGTTCCAAAGAGCTTCTGAAGATGCAGAATAACAAGGTAGACTATAAAGAAGAGCATGCTTCGCTGACCTGTCAGCCCAAGCAATCCATTTAAGTAACCTGCATAAGTAAGATCTTGACAGGGAGATCCTGCAACAACAATCCACTTGATTGTAGGGTGCATTGCCTTGGCTTGACGAAGGATCAGAGAATCACAGGCAACTAAATCCCAGACATCTTTAACGTAGATGGTAGCAACCCCTTCAATCGTATATCCCCACTGTTGGTCTTCACGCAGCCCTATTTCAGCAGCAACAAGCCGACGTAAGACAGGATCAATTTCTGCTGCGATGAAAATAGTAGGGGGTTTACCTAGTTTTTTCTTAATGATGTGATAGACAGATCCGACTCCATCAAACATCGAGATAACACCAATGTTGGCCAGCGTTCCGTGTGCGATAATCCTAGGTAATCCTTCAGGGTCAATCTCTTCAACTATATCCTCATTCTTACCATCTTTAGGGGGTCCATGTCTGGTCGTCTTCGCCTTCTTCTTGCTCGACTTGGTTTTAGCGTTGTGCTTGCAAGAAGGGTGAGAGAGCTGCGAGGTTCGTGTTCTTTTCTGCTTCCGAGGCGATTTGAGAAAGCCTTTGACAACCTTTAATTGTCTTCTGCGATACTGCGCAACTTCACCACCTCCTGCTGCTTCAGAAAGTTGCTTTGTCATTAGAATTGCTTTGGGTGATTTGACTGGCAGTATGACAAGCCCACTGATGAGGAGCTTCCCGCTGACATGCTTGTAGTCCGCAACTCGTATACCATTGTTATGGTCGTACATACTTATCATTCCAGGCTGACTAGTATGCAGGACTATGAGCTGGCTGTCAAAGTCAAGCCTAGTGGTGGCTATGAGACACTGGATTTCATACTCTCTTTCTTGGAACATAAATTTGTGCCCAAGTGGGAGTCGTTCCTCCTCGAGTTTCGGAAAAGAGCATCCTGGAGGTACTTTGATTCGAACGATGATCAAAGGGCCAAATTTGCCGCACTTCCACTTGGCTTTGGCAGCGTCTAGACATGAACAAGCTTGACACTCTGTCAATTCATCAGTATTCCAGATTGGAACTAACGAGTCACAAAGTTCATCTATACCTGTATTAGGCTTGATTGTCGCAGTGAAGGTGTCAATTGGTATTGCACTAGACCGTAAGCACGCCTGACATTGTAACACAAATCTTGAGAAAAGAAAACTACGTGTACTCTGACTAAGGTTAGCGCATACAATTGAATATAATTCATACACTGCATCATTTTGTGTAGTGCCGTTGGGGGGAATGGTGCTAAGTGTTGCTAAGGATAGGCAGGCGTCAAAACATGTAAAGGGAAAAACCGTGGGTACTTGATGGACCCAGCTCCACCCTACACCTACTGCTGCAAGGGCTGCTTGTCGAACATGTATACTAACATGTGTTGGGATCCAAGGCCCTCTTGATAGGAGGTACAATGCAGTATTCATGCTAGACATGTGACTACAGTGGATCGCAATGGCTTGGGCTTTGTTAGCTAAGGCAGCAATAACGGTAGCATCAAGGGTCGGGAACCATTTTCGGCTAGATTCAGCAAAAGGAGAGAGAGAGGCAAAAAGAAGTTGTGGGGACTGACTTTGAGTCTCACGTTCAAAGGATGGCTGTGTGAGGTCAATTTGCTCAGTATGGTCATCTTCCCCAGTGATATCAATGCACACATGCGTTTTGTCGTTAGCCGATAGGACAGAACTTCGTTGAAGGGCAGCCTGGATAGGGGGCAATGCTTCTCCTTGATGTAAGGAAGAGGCCTGGGACGACTTGGTCTTTGTGGGGGTTGCAATGCCAGGGGGATCTTTACCGATTTCTACGACAACAGCGTCATCAGGTAACAATGACTGTTTTTCTGGTAAAGGATCATTTCCAATAGGGGCCTTAGAGGCAGCACCTGGAGGCTGGCATTGACTTGGAAGTGTATGTACAATGGGGTCACTGCTCTCCGGTTTCGCATTGCCAGTTTGTGAGGGAGGGGAAACACCGGGTGGGGAGGACGGAGTCATAACAGGGTCAGAAACTTCATTAGACAGTCTGTTTTTGCTTGCAAAATCACCTTTCACTTCTCCACAAGTAGATTTGAGCTCTTGTAGGCTAGTTTTCTGACTGCTAAGAGCTTCTCCTTCACATGTAGGGGGTTTCTTGATGGGGGTGGAGAGAAGTGCAGGTTGGGGAGGTAGCATCTCTTTATCTTCCTCCTCGGTTTTGTGTATGTTATTTCCGTGAAGGTCTTGATCAACAACCATATCAGTAATTGGTTGCTCACTGGTGCCAGCTGGGTGACTAGCAGGTAGGTTGGTCCATGGGATGGTTGGGCTGACAGTAGGGGGGTCAGTGCGTGCATCACTAGGTGTTAATTGCCCTTCTGGAACTTTACAAGCGCGCTGAGCACCTTTGAGATCACCTTGACTGCTTGACCGCTCTGCATTTGGCTTCGCAGTGTCATGGACGCTTGCCCCAGCGACAGCATCAGTGAGGGGGGGACTGTTTTGATAAGGGTTGACCTGTTGGGAGGGCGGAGTTGGCGGGGGAGTGGTGCCTAACGCTGCGTAAGCCGGAAGCTGGTCAATTTCTTTCTTGCTGCTGGGGGGGACAGGCGGGGTCCTAGGCAGTTTAGCACCATGGTCAGTTCGTTTGTCCTTCGTGAGCGGCTGGTGCTGTGTGGAGCTTGTAGAGGGTACCGCGGTAGTTTTCCCATTGGTACCGCTGTTGTCGAATGTACTAAATTTCCATGCAGCAATGGCTTCAACTTTAGTATCAGCAGTTAGCATGGCACTGAAGTCAAAGTGGGGAGGCACGAGCATGACAAGATAGCAAGCTTTGAAGGGATATATTTGTAAGGCATCGACCTTAGTGAGGTATAATGAGCTTTCGAGGCCATCAACTCGATTGATTTGACATTGCCTGCCTGTCGGTATTTCAAACATCATGATTCTGGTAAATTTGGACACTTGCTCAAACCTAAGGAAGTTTTGCTTGCAGAAATCTCCTTTCGCACTATTCACTGCTTCAAAATGACTGAAATGAGTCAAAAAGATATCAAGTGTATCTTTTACAGGTATAGATTCAAGGAAGAGAATCCAAGGGTAGGTCTCTTCAGAATACGTATATGATACCTGTTGAGTCTGCAAGTCAAATGCTGAGTCCTTAAGAAGTCCGAACCGTCGCTTCTGTGAAGCATTCTGGGTGCTGACAGGGGCGATAACAGTGAGTCTGTTTTTGAAGCTTGGATTACACTTTTCACCAATTCTACGCCAATGCTCTCCTTTGGTCTCGTGCCTGGGTGGTTCACCCGGTGCACCAGTTTGCGGCAGTATGTTTCCACAATGCTCTATCGTGCAAACAATATTGTTTCCTCTTCTGTCCTTGACTGAGAAAGAACATGGGAAGTTCTGCTTAACTTCATGAGGGATCCAAAAAGTGAGCATCGTGATATTGACATTGTCTTCATTGACGATTGTTTGAAATTCAAATTTGGATGCTGAAAACGCATTAATGAGTGCAAAGCCGAGCTCTGAGTCAATGACTGCTACTTCATTTTCCAGGAGTGGGATAATGCTACTTTTAGCAATTTGAAGTGGTATGAAGGGCATACTGCCTATTGGTGCATACCTTACTTCAATTCGGTACCAGTTGCTGCCAATGGCAGTCACTTGACTAAGAACAAATTGTGTCGATTGCTGGCGTTGTCCAAAGGGCAAGTACGTTGTTGAACAATGCAATAAATTGCGGAGCACTTCGATTTCCATGCCTTCTAGTTTCAGCATTACTTGAGCTTTAGATAGGAAAAAGTACTTTATTCTAAAGGACATGAGCTCCAGCGCAAGAGCATTTCGTTCTTGATCACTTAAGTGCCGAGTGGACATAACAGTGAAAGTAGCAGCCTCCCGCAGTTTATGTATACGAGTCCAGTCAATGCCTTCTTTGATCTGAAACTGGGTATCTTGTGCTGCGTTGACTTCTTTCTGTAGTGATTCAATTGCTTCACGGATTTTTGGTTCTTTGTAAGCACGAGTTCTTTTCATATTTGATAGTAAGCGGCACGCTTCCTTTTGACTTGTCAGAATTATAGCAGCCATTTGGTGATGTACTGGTCTCACTGACTCCTGGATATTGCCCTTGTCGCAGTTCTTTGCCGACAAAATTTTCAAAGGCGATACGAGCAGGCATTATCAGCTCATCAGTTATCGTGTCAGAGATTTGCCATTCAATTACCGCCGGACTGCTTGACAGGCTATCCATTTTGACTAGATATAGTAAAGTAGGATATTTTTGATATCTGAGGGTTCCAGTGAGCTGCTTAATTTCTCGAATGGCTGCAATATGCCTATGGCAAGTGTCAAAAACTTTTGCTGCTATTTCAACTGGGCCAGTGTTGGCATGACACTCATAGATAAATATAACAGTCTGTTGCATCGTCGCTAGTGTTCTCATAGCACTTTGAGCAGCTCCAAAAGAGGGAAACGCATAAGCAGTCGTCTCCTGCTTCGCTATCTGTGAATGCAGCTGATCATAGGTGGTCAGAAGTATGCCTTCAGGTGCTTTGATTTTGCTCGGAAAATGCACCATGAGAGTGGCATTCAATCCAAGTGCACCGAGTCGTTCTGCAGCAGCCTGTTGAGCCTCGATGTGTTCAGACATTATGGCTTTGTGTTCTCACAAGGAAAAGGTTGTGTGTGAGAGGTATGACAAGTTACTCGAGGTAAGAGAGGGGAGGGGGGAGTACCTGCCGCGTCTTTGGACAGATAAACCCGTAAAACTGGGAGAGAGAATTCAAACAAGGAAAGAGAGAGTAAAGAAGGTGGAGTCACTTCAGTAGGTTCGCACAGGAAGTAACTAAATCTTAACTAAAAAAAGGGGGGAAAAGGTGTCCTCAATACTAATAAGAAAGGTGAGTGGTATAGGTAACAGAGCACCTGTCACGTCTTTGGACAGATACACTGTGTAACCAGAAGAGAGAAGCTAAACTTCAAAAAAAAGGGGGCAAGCGAAACAAAAGAGAAGGAAACAGAGTACCTGTCACGTCTTTGGACAGACACACTGCGCAAACAGAAGAAAGAAGAGGTCGCAGAGGGATCGAATAAGATCAAAAGGGGAAACAGAGTACCTGCCACGTCTTTGGACAGACACACTGTGAAAAGATAGCGCGAACAAAAAACCAAGAGGGAGACAAAAGAGTCAAGAGAAACCGAATGAATCGGGTAAAATGAGGGGCCTTGGTATAGCAGTGCAGTAAAGAGAACAGTAACCTGTCACGTCTTTGGACAGACACACTGTGTGAGAGAGAAAAAAGGAAATCAGGTAAAGAGAGGGATCTTGGTATAGCAATGCAGTAAAAAGAACAGTGACCTGTCACGTCTTTGGACAGACACACTGTGTGAACTCAAATTAAGAATGGAATAAGAAAACAGTGAGCCTGTCACGTCTTAGGACAGACACCCTGTGTAAAAGCAGGTACTCAAAAAGGGGTGAATGAAAGTTGTGCGAGGTGCCTGTCGCGTCTTTGGACAGACACCCAGGCAACAAAGAAAACCACACCTTGAGATCTGAGCTCGATGCCAATCAGGTGATTAGGAATCACAAAACCAGATCTAAAGTTTACGCAATCTCTCAACCAGTTGTTCAATCTGAGGGCCAGGCGAAAACCAAAAGAGAGCAACAAAACTTAAACACAATCTCTTAAATCAAAGCTAAAAAAGGGGGGGTTCCGGCAGCACAGGAGGAATCGAGCACAGTAAGTCGCCCCAGCACAGTAAGTCGCCCCAGCAACAAACTACACAAGAAGTCCCTTACCCCTGGGCTAACTACGCAGTTACCAGTACTCTCCTCTGCAACAGGTGTGCTCGGCTACTGGTAACTTGAACCGAAAACTTGAGCCAAAAGGCTTGAGCCAAAGGCTTGAGCCAAAGTGGCTGCGGGTTGCCCGGCTCACCAAGTTAATTGCACTCCTGTGGCCGGATGCAAGCCAGGACAACGATTCTGAAGTGGCGCGGCTACTCAACCTCGGCCAAGCACCGCATACAGGGACTTGGGTAACGGCGACAACTGCCCAACATTTACCAATCTCCTTGGCGCGCCTTTTCAGTGAGGAAACGCTTAGCCACCTGAATGTTCAGAGTTGCTTGATTTCTGCAATACTGGCTGTCTTGCTTATTGCAACTGCGCCAGAAGAATTTGGCATCCCTGAGTGTACAACCACGATTGAAGCAGCCGGCCTGGATGGTCCGCATCGATGGGGCATCATACTGCCCAACAGCTCCAGAGTGTCCCTATTGACGTATAAAGTCATTGTTGCAGTCCGGTACCCGGAATTGGTGCTCCATGATCAGGATCCTATACAAATCGGCCATTTTGTCCCCCATGATTACACGGTTGGGCAGGGAGGATTCCGTACGGTGTTATGGGAAGTACCTAAATACTCCAGAGACCTCCTGGCTGCTATTGAGGATATTGTGGTCTTTCTCAACTACCTTCAAAGTGTTATAGAGACCTCAATCAAGGTGCGACGGCGCAGCTCCTCGTCTTGTGTAATCGCACGGCCGTGCACACACAACTGCTGCAGCATGGCTTCCAGGCTGCTTGGTGTGGTGGTCTGCGGATTGCTTCCACCTCGTCAGCAGCAGGAGCCACGGCACGAATAGCAGTAGTAGTCCAGACAGGATGTGGTTTCCTCAGTGGGGGACGGCGAGGTGCAACGGCAGAAGACAAAGAGGATTGCTTTGGACGAGCCACTGTCGCGCTCACTCGAGCCATCCAGCATACGTACATTGTCTCCCCCATTGATATGGCTGGGCTGATTGGGATGGCGCAGACACTTGCAGTATACCATTACGGATATTATACCCTTAAAGATCGCACTGTCCAGTTCCACGAGCCCAAGCACGTGCCATCCGATGCAGAGGCGGTCCTTGAGTGGGACCTAGATACACCGTTTAGCTCCCAAGACAAACCGCCTCTTGCCATTGCTATGGTAGTGACCGTGAATGGCGCACGATCCCTGAAAAGTTTCCATTGGTCATTGCACAGAAATCAAAGCTGCGGCTCACACAGGAAGTCCCTGCAGCGCTAGCCTCCCACAGTCGTGACCACCGCCTCACGGCAAGCAGCTTCTTTCCGTGCTCCATAGATAGGGAATACCTTTACGGCTATGCCGGCGATGGATATCGTTCTCCGCTTTGGTTATGTGCTTCCCACAATGGCTACCCCGTTCTGGTGCATAGGCTTCGAGGAAGCAAGATGTATTTTCATCAAGCCACCAAAGATCGGCGAATTTTGCTCATCCCAGGTATTCACTATTTTGACGCACACCGCCTGCAACCAATACTGTTACAAGCTCCTGCACTGCAAGTACACATGAGAGAGAGTCTCTGGTAGGTTCGGAAGGGGCTGGCGAGCAGGTGGACGATCTCTCGTCGGACGAAGAACAAGCCACCACTGCAAGTGAAACTGAGGCTGAAAGTGAAGATGATGATGAAACTGCACCCCCAGAGGAGCCATGGTGCCCGCCAATCCCACCGGCCATGGACGATCCTACAGAACAAGAAATCAAAGGTGCTGCGGACAAGTTGGCCACTATGATCAGCAGCTCACAGCCTAGCGCCAGTGTTTTCTATCATCCTGACAACCTTGGAGCCCTTCCACATCTATGGCTGCAAGCTAAGCTTACCATCTCCCTGACCTCAGTGCAGGAAAAGTTTGCTCGCCTTTTGCGGGGCGTGATTGAGAAGGTTGAGGAGGTCTTTGCACATGTTGCCCGGAGTTTTACCCTCCGGCTGGCCGAAACGCTCTCGAAGTACATCTTCTCTCACTCGAAGAGCGGAGTCCCTGGCCACCCCAGAGACGGAGTGCCTGCTACAGAGGAGGCCCGCACATGCAAAGCCTGATTTCAATTGACTTTCCGGCCCCAAAAATGGAACCTGAAAGCGCACATGTGGTATCAGCTGTCTCCATTCACTGGCTCCAATGTGGCGATTGCGATGCAGCACGACCCAGGCAACATACAACACCAGGACAAAAGTTTTTCCTCTTGACTAGCTGCAGCAACCCTCTCCCCTTAGACTCCTGACAGGTCTCATATGAATCACACATATGGCGGATCGCGGATCAGCTGGTTTGCTTTAAAAGAATTTTACTTTATTCCGACTTGAAATACGATCCGCCACGCAGGCCACGCGAAATGAGGATAATTGATCCGCGGCTGAGGATCATGATGCTTATAAGACGCTAAACGGGAAAAACTTTCCTCCTCCTGATGTATATACACCAATCCTTCGCTACTCCGCGCTACTCCGCTACTCCGTGCTGTGTTGCAATTCATTTACCCAATGTAATTGACACGATATGGAAACGATGACGGAGTAAGAAAGTCTTCAATACTTCACCTTCCCACATCTTTCCCTAAGCAGATTCTTACTCCATCCCGGTTTAAATTTATACTATTAATTAATAACGGGATTGACTGAAAGATCATGATTCATATGTCCGGGCTGAAAACTTCGGTAGGAGTCTAGAGGGGCAAGGGGGGCCAACAAGGGGCAGTAAAGTATTCAATACAATCATCCAAATGGAAGCCGGCCACCTGCGCGAAAACCCGCAAACTCCGCAACAACAAGAAAACCTCAAGCAATCACCTAACGCTGCAAAAGGCTGATGGGCCTTCTTTTAGCAGCAAACAATCAAGCCACCAGACGAAACCACATAATAAGAAGCTAACTTCCACCGGGTTCAAGCAGCAACGGATATGCACCCCGCTTGCCCCAACAAGGAACAAAATCATCTACAAACCTTCTCAAAACCGGCTTCGCTCAAAAGGGCCTCCCTAGTGTATGCTACTTTCTGGTTCCGTCCAATCCTCTCTGAGCTCATTGTGGCCGCTAGAGAGAGTGCAGAGGTAAATCGGAAACGTGCTCCCAGTGGCCCTGTCAAAGTTGTCGTCACGAACCAGCCCCACTCGCGGCGTCACACTGGGGTCGACTTGGTTAGTGGTACTACGCCCTTATTGGCGTGTTTCCGGCGAGCTGGGCCAGCAAGATCGCGCCATGTTTTCTCGAAGAAGCTGGAGGTAATACTCAAGCCCCACAGGAGGTTTCCTTCTCCTGTCCCCATCGAGCATTTGAGGGATTGCAGAGAGATGTGGCTGATCAAGTCTTGCAGGCGGTTAAATTTACTGACAAGAATGCTTCAGGACTGAGCTTGGCCTTGGATGAGGAATTTCAGGCAGCTGACTGCTTTTCAGAACTCGCCCGAGGATACGCACAAGGAGTAGTTGACCCCTGTACAATGAGGGGCCTGCAACCCACTGGATCCATCCGAGTCAACCTGGAAATAATTGTACCATCCGCTAAAGGACTTACGCCTGAAATGTGGAAGCAGATGGCGGTCCAATTATAGCCTCTTGAGATTGTGGCACACGCCCAAAAGTTTCCACCAATATGCTGCGCAACTCAAGCAACAAGTTCAACATCAACATATGTTCACTCATTGGGAAGTTAATCGCGCTGAGCTAGCCAGCCGAGTGTTGTTCCAACGACCAGCGTATTATGTCCCGGAACAGACTTTGCAACAGCATGTGCGAGAGCGCGTCTTGCCAGATCGGAAACTACGCAAAAGAGCACCGGATATTGACGACGCTGCGTTCGACGCTGCATGCAACGACGTACGTCGCTTGGCTGCAATAAGTGAAGCAGAGAAACCGGTCTCCTTTGCCATCGGGAACAGCTGGAATGATACTCTCCGAGCAGACAAACGCCACCATCTTGAATACACTCAGCGGAGTCAGACATAACCTTCCTTCCCCTCTACCTTCCTGGGTCGCACCCTTCGGTTCACCTCGTTGCCTTTTAGCCTTCTTGTTTCCCTGTTTTGGCCCCCTTGTCCGCTCGGTTGGGCCCTTTTTGCTCCGGTCTGGACCTATTAGTGGATCCTTTCTTCCGGCTTGTCCCCTTTTTATTTGTAGCTTTTATTTGTAGTACTGTTCACTTGGGTCTTTTTGGCCACTGGTGCATCTGTCCATAGACGCGGCAGGTGCATTGGGGTCTCACTCTCCCTTGTGAATGATACGAGCCTAGTTTTGTGCTTGTGTGTCTGTCCGTAGACGTAACAGGTGCACTCGTACTCCTTAATTCGTTTTGCTTTGCTTGTTTGCTTTTGCTGCACGACCCTCCTCCTGTCTGTCCTTTTGTCACCTCGCCTTACTCTGGTCCGGCGCAATTTGCCTCTCTACTGTCTTGTCGGTGCTGTCCTCCTCCCCTTTGTCTGTCCTGTGCTTCTTTGCGCGTGTCGCCCGGTGGGTTTCGTGTCTTCTTGCTTTCTCTGGCTCCGCGGGCTCGCCGTCCTTTTCTGGTTTGTGTGCTCCTCGCTTTACTGGTGCGGACCTCGTGATCCCGTGTTGCCTGCTCTCCCTTGTTGTGCTTCCTGTCTCTGTCCTTCTTGCCTCCCCTGCCCCGCGTGTGGTCTCTTTTGTGCTCTGGTCCAGCTTACACCTGTGTGCTGGTGCCTCCCTCGGAGTATCTGGTTGCAGCTGTGACGCCTCTGTTGCCTTGCTTTCATGCTGGGAGTGTGGTTTAGCTTAGTTTTCCTTCCGTCATTCGGTTCATGGCAACAAAGGCTACTTGCCCTGTGTGGGGTTTTTACCCTCTACACCATGCTACTGGTGACGTCGGGGAGCTTAGTTCGGCCATACTGAGGTATTCACCGTGATGATGATCCAGGCACATCTTAGGCTCCGCTAAGCTGTACTGTTGCTATTCTAATGTGATGTGTGCAGCCTTCTCCGCCCTGTCCTCCTCTGCCTTCCCGGCACCCCCTCCTTTGGTTGCCACTTGGCCCTTCTTTCTCGTTGTGTTTTGCTAGTTCTTCCCTTTCCTCCTTCTCTCTGTTTGTGCCTGTTTTGGGCCTTGTGTGCTTCCTCTGCTCCCTTTGCTGCTTTGCTCTCCCCTGCTCTTGCTCTTGGCCACTGGTGCATCTGTCCATAGACGCGGCAGGTGCATTGGGGTCTTACTCAGGCACAATAAATGGAGAATCGTTCGACTGCGCTTACTTGTTTTGGTGAAGGTTTTTTGTTGTTTGTTGTTTGTTTGGTTGGTTCTTCAATTGAAGGGAGGGACATTAACACAGCACTCTTATGACCCACTAAGGTGACTCAGGACAGTCGTATCGCCTCTGCCCGTGCAGGCCGTCCTTTTTCGGCTTTTCGTGCTGGCTCTATTGTTTCTTTCTGAGGGGCTGCTCTGCTCACCTGCCTTAATTCGTTTGTTCTCTTTGGGTTCCCCTGGTACGTCCTCTGGCTGGGTACTCTCTTTCGGGTGCTGAATGCAACTGGAGGGGGCGATAGTTAGCCGGCCGATGCCATGGACCAGCCTGTGCTGCAGCGAGCTTCACCGGTGCATTCCGGTGTTCCTCCCTGTAGGACAGCCTGGGGCGCCCGCGAGCAGCACAAGCCTGCCAACATGGTTCGTCACTGGACAGAAAGATGTGGTAACTCTGCAGCCTGTCTACTCTCGGGGTGAGTGGCAAGTCAGTCGGAGGTTTGCTACAATGTTACAATGTTTTCTGGTACGTGCTGCAACGCACTGCGGGTCCTTCAGGAACGATGACATCCTGCAATGTCCTGAACAGTTCTGCAGTCTGTATCCCTTGCGAACCTGCTTTTTGAACGCTACACTACGACAGCACTGGTACTGTGGCAAATGCAAAGACAGTTTTTGGACGCAAGCTTTTTCTGCATGTTGCTCAGCCTTGCGGATACTACCAAGTACGTCGCGGACTGAGACCATACAACGGATGGATGCATCTCCCCTATGAAACTAGGGGCGTGCTCCCCCGTTCCTTTGTTGTTGGTGATGGCATGCTTGGAAGCCGCTCCCTGGCCTCCTTTGCTTCCTCATTGTCATCACTGGTCCCCCCTTTAAGGGGGGTTCTGACTTCATTTGACAATTGGATTTGGGATCGCAGCTGACAGTCAAGAGGATGACTATTACGTCCATGAAGGCCCATGACGAGCTGACCTGAGAGGACTCTGAGAGAGATTTCGTAGTGGATCTGCGTCCATGTACAGCTTGTCTCATGCTAGGGTTAATCTCCTAGCTAGAGTCTTCATGTCTGCCTGGACAGCTGCGATACATAATTCATTTTCTTTTGCATGTTTTTGCTAGTGATGCAGTGGATATGCCACTGCGTCCTATTGCAGATCGATTCGGTGGGTGTTTTTGTTGGGCTCTGGCCCCGTTTTTGTTTTGGTTTTGGTGTTGTTTTGCTGTTTGCTTCGTTTTCGCTGGCGAAACGCAAGTCTGGCTGGGGGATTTGCGGGTCGTCGCCTTTTGTGTGGTTGTGGTCTTCGTTGTTTTGGTTCAATCGATCTGCTGATTTCAAGGGCTTTTTGTCCTTGTACAGAGTTTTAGCTGCTTACTCTCATGTAAGGACCGAGCCATTAGCGCGACATCGGCCACACTCGAGGAAAAAAAATGTTGAACGACCTGGCGGAAGCCATGAAGGCGTTGGACGGAAAAATTAAAGAACCGGATAACCCCACAAGTCAACTTCTTCCAACAAGCAACAAAAGAAAGGCAAAGACGGCATGGGGTAAGCAAGAAAGAGAAAAGAGATGGTGAAGGATTGGTGTGGAGTAAGTTATGTGTGGACGAGTATGTGTGAGTAAGTTGTGTACGGATGAGTTGTGTTTGTGGGTGAGGTGTGTGGGTGTGGGTGTGTGTGTGTGTGTACCATCTGAACAGATGTAAAACTTCTGATTGGTTTTCACTAATTTGCAGGGGGCACCTGGAGCATGGATAGGTCAGGTGCCAACGAAGACACCTATCCAATGCTTGTGATATCACGGCTGATCACCGTGACGTACCTGCCAATTTACTGAAATGGGAAGAGGCTCAACCCAAGAACCTCCACGTCGTCCATTTGAAATTTCAATTTACTGCACTGTTGACGCAATCTGGAATCAATTTTGACATTTACATGCATCAGAACCTTCCTCAGATTTTCGCCGAAACCATATCGCCGACAGTATTATGTTTTTTTGACTTATTTTCGCCGAGATCCTGTCGCCGACGAACTATGGGTTATTTTGGGAAACAATCGCCGAAACATTATTTTGGATTTCAACATGCTGGTCAAAACTCTATGGAATCTGGTTATGACTACGTTTGACAATTTCGGATGCCCTACATCGTTTGCGAGAAGTACCTCATGTGGCTCTTTTATTCATCTAATAATCTAGGCTGGTTTGCATGTTTCAGGATTCAGTTCCTGCCGGATCATATAATGATCCATTCTTGTCTAGTGTGATTTCCATGGTGGCTCCGACATGGTGCCATGGAGCCATTGGAGGCAACCCTTTTCAGGGTGAGTGTTGACAGACTTGAATTCTGAATTTACACGTTTCAACTCAGTAATTCATTTAAGTAAAGTGCAACAGCCAGCCTTTCGGTTATTCGCCTTTTGTGATGTCCCGCCGCTCCTATTGTCCCAGGGACCCCAGTGCTGCGTTCTTTCAAGGGAAGCCATTCCGAATGTTCTGAAACCTCCGTTTTTTGCAGCTGCTTTGCAACACCGTTGCATCAAATCATGACAGAGAAATCAGGCAGGCACACGACTTTCAGGTGTGGTGATCCTTTCTTTTGATGGTTGTCTGGTGAGGTGAAACATATTGTGCACCTAATTCGTTGGAACTTGAAAGCTGTCTTATGCCATTGCGGCACGACTTGACCACGGTCCCGGTGCAGGGAATAATTGCACGATTTTGTAGGTAGTTAGGGACTGAATCCTGTATGTGAAACTTTTTACAATCGTCCACTTTTGTTTTGACCTACTGAAGCGATGCATCCGTGGAACACTCCAACATCATGGCCTGCTCCACCACAGCCTTCGAACCCATCTTCGACGTGGCCGCAATCGACACCGAGTGCACATTTATTTGGACATCCCTCGGCTTGGCATCCTACATGGTCATCCTCCGCTTCGCTCATGCCGTCTACATCCGCCCCAACATCGTTGCCGTTCACCTCATTGACTTCGGCTCCTCATGCAGTACCAGGTCCACAACTTGTACCCACCATGCCTTCACCTTTGGCTCCTGAACCAACTATGGTACACACCGCTCCGTCGACTTTTCCATCTCCTATGGCACCTACCGCTCCACCCGCGTGGCCTTCCACTTCGGCTCCATCCCCTACATCGACTACACCACCTACATCGACTATGACACCGACTCCTTTGCCCAGTTCTCCATACCCACCTCACCACATTCAACCTCCATTACAGATGGACGCATCGACGATCCCTCCAAATGAGCCTTCACCACGGCCCCCAGCAGTCAAAGCAGCTCCCAGGCATCGCTCTGACAAAAGACCGGATCGACCGCGCAGACCAGCTCCGAAAACCCCTCCTCACGCTACACCATCGACACCTCAGACAGCACCGACTTCATCCGTTCCACCTGAACTTGCATCCCTGGGTTCCACCGCACAACAACTGGCCAAATCTGTTCGACTTATCCAAGCTCAGCAACTATTACTCATGGATTCTCAACGGGCACAAGAACAACGTCAACTCCTTCTTCAACAAGATGAACATCCACCGAACCCTACACCACAGATACCGCCACCTACACCTACACCACCACTGATCGCCACGCCTCCACCTGCACCAAAGGCCAGACCCACCGAACCGGACGTTCAGGACCATCGCATTGTCCCAGCTCCAACCATCGCTCCTCCTCACCAACCACACGGTCCACCACCACCAACACGCCGACCACGATCCCGAACTCCAAGATCACGTTCCCATCGACCTTCTGTACATTCCTATCGCCTTCGCCATTCTCCTCCACGTACAGAGCGACCTCGTTCTCCTCTCCCTCGTCATCGATCATCTACGAAACCCGACAAGAGCCGCAGAACACCATCTCCATACAGACGACGCTCACCACCACGACGCCGCTCTCCTGTGGTCCCTCGACGTCACCGCTCCCATCCACGCCCACGCTCCGCGACACCACGTCACCGATCCCGAGGCCGTGAAGTCATACTTCGACCTGCTGCAAACCCATCCAATCCGAACTACATTCCTACTCCTGATGCTGATGACACCTGGGGTACATGGAACGAAAGCCACTACAACGACGCCTACGACCACCACACTGCTCGACCCAATTCTCCTACTGATCCACCACCATCGGAACCACAAACCAACCCACCAACCCACACTTCAGCACCACTCGGCGCGGTGTCCTTCCGAGTTCCGGACGGCGACAGTGAAAATTCTGAGGTTGCTGATACCATTTCGCTCACCAAGTTTGACACGAATGACATCGACCTCGATGAAATGGTGGCGGCGGCCAATGACCCCCATAGAGTTCGATGCCTGACCGAGCTTGGCCCCGATCATGTTGTTCCTCTACGCCAATCATTGACCCCGGCTATCTTGCAGCTCTTCAACCAGTTTGTGGACGCGATGTTCGAACAGTTGGCTAAACCATACCGCACCGTCAACAACCATCGTATTTGGATCAAAGCCAGCCAAGCCACCGTCAGGAATATTGCCAGGGCCTTTGCACAATCCGACTTACTGGACATCGAACTTGCAAAGCAAACACAAGCCTTCTATATTGAACCAGAGAACTTGCTGACCATCACGGTTCCCACAGGATTGAAGAAGAAACCAATCTACCGTGGCGAACACATGGGCACCTACCTGATCTACCACAAGACAAGTTGGGAATCAGTTGCCAAAATTCTTGCTGAAGACTGCATCCGCCCGGCAACTTGGACAAAAAACGAAGCCGGTATACCGACCCAATACCCGTGTTACGGGTTCTTCGGAATGTCCTCTGAGATCGCAGACACCGACAACCTACCCGGCTATGCTGTCAGGATTTGTACCTCTCAGCTTTACAAAATAGGCAAAGGACAAAACCCATCAGGCCTGCTGGCCATATGCCGCTCACCCAAATGCATCCGTGCCCTAGCTGGAGGAAATGACCAAATCCAACGCTTGTGCAACCTTGCGGGCATCGCCAAGGGCAAAGACAATGCAACGGCTATGAACTCAAGCGCTGCATCTATATGCTACGTCGCCTCCACTCACCAGGTTTTCCCGGGCTTGATCACACACCAGACTGCGGAGACCAATGCACCTTCGGAACCTCCTGATGATTCTGCACGTCCAGCACGACCTGACCCTTCTGCCGACGCCCCAGAACCTTCGGAGCCGGCCCCGGACGACTCTCACAATACACCGAGCCGCCGCGAGACTGCTACCTCTGGCTCCCGGGACTATGCTCGCCGATCTTGGCATGACAATGCTGCTTGGGACAATTCCACCTACAGCCGCCGAGATCGCCGATCCTCATATTATGACGACCATTCTCGCGACCAGCACCATGAAGGCCGACCTCGTTCTCGACATTCGACCCACCACTCCAAATCTCGTTGGTGAATTCTTTACCCTTGAGGAGTACCAGAACAAGTATCGACTATTCTACGTCGGCGATCCAGTGAGCCTAGTGGCCCTGCCCGATTATTTTGGAGTAACAATGCTTCTCCCGACATTCGGTACTGCTGCCACTTCTTCCTCAAAAGGTTTGTGACTCGCTGCATGCTCATATTGTGGATCCTTGCGCAAGATTCGTTTTCACCTTATGTTTCACACACTGGAACCTCGTATTATGTTTCACTTTTTCACTCGCACACTATCCTTGTCTCACCCTGACATTTCTCGCAGCTTTCATTCGGCAGTTCGAGCGCATTTTGACCTATTGTCTCGTGACCCTCTCTACCTCATGGCGTCCCAGGACCTGATCTCCCAATACAGCGCGGATATGAATGGAATTCCTCCTTCCCAGCCGGATCGCTCGCGCACACCACCTCGTCATCCACATGGTTGGCACCAAGCAGTACCGGCGTTCCGTGGCCCGATGCACTATGCCATGACGACCCATCGACCCTTTTGGAACCCATCCGGAATACCGCCTCCACCGCCTACGTCTCCATCGTTCCCAACACGCCCACCATGGACTTCGCCTACGGCACCTTTTCCGCCCACGCCGCCTCCGAGCTCACAGACACCCCCCAACAACGCCAGTTTTGCACCTCAACGTCACCCTTTTACACCGAGATCACCGAGACCTATGTCATCCCCAGGAGCAAGTTCTTCTGTCAACGAAGGATATACATGCAGACCAATTGAAATCCCACCAGTTGAGAATTGGAAACCTGATGTCGACTTCCACGACTCCAACAAGATCAATGGTTTGGACTTCCCTTCTAGAATCCGACAGAGCAGATTTTCAAGCTACAAGGACATTGAAGGGATGGATCCTTTACAAGTCCCACTCTGGAAGTTCTTGTACCAGGGCTTACACAATACTTGGCTTCGCCGAGTTGCATACGGAAGAGAAACCTTCGTCCTTCCTTTTGACAACATAGGCACTACAGTATTTGTGGCCGAATTGGTGTCACAACTACGCACTCGCAATGTAGACTTGGACAAACTCGCTACATTCCGAGCTCGTTCAGCAGGCCAATGTCTCAACTAAAAGGAGGCCACCCAAAACATGGCCAAAGATGTTGCTCAACTTCTCCAATCTTGGCTCCCGACTCAACCTTCTGCTGACGTGGCCAGCCAACAACGCATTCTTGAACTGGAGGCAGAACTGGCCAAGGTCAAATCGGCCGCTACTACCTCACCAACTACTGCACCTCCGGGCTCCACTCCAGCCACGACACCGATTGGACGTGCACTTCAAGGACAACCTGCCGCGTCTACGACCTTTGAACCCTCAACTCTGCTTATTTCTCCGGGCTCCGTGAACACTTGGCTCGTTGACAACCAACCCACATCATTGTCGGACACTCAATACACCAAGTGGTTGAAAGCTTTGAAGCTACCACAGCCCAAACAGGACATCCTGGAGAAGAACTTGGAAAAGGTCAATGAATGGTGGCAAAACCAACCCGATGATGCTTCGAAAACTATCCAACGCGCAAGCGTGGCTATGGGTATCGACCCTTGCAAACACAAGGGGGCCTCCACGGATGAAGTAGTCCTCAAGGTCATGACGGTGGCGTTATTGATGCAATCCTGACTAGCAGCATATTTGAAAGCACCTGGCTCAAAAGCAGCCAACATTATGCGAACTTTGGCCGTGGCTCATTCCTGTATTCTTGTTCTCGCACTATTGACTCCTTTCACGTTGTCCCCTTCTGTTGATGTCTTTTTTGCTTTTCGGATGCTTCAAACAGTATTGATGGGCCAATATGTATTGTTACATCCACGGGCCAATCCGAAACTCCAAGCCTTGCTAAAAGGCACTCCGATGCAGAGTATTTTCTTTTGCAGATCCTGGGATGACTTGTCTGTCGCTCTCCAATGTTTCAAGCATCCCCAGGCGGTGTATATTCGTTTCTGCCACATTGCGAATTTTCAACCTAAGTTTTACATTGGCTCCACGTCCTCATTTGTTTTAGACCGCGAACACTCTCGCTATCGGAAATTTCTGCAAGTGCAACAACATAAATTCGTGCTGGCCGAAGTAGCCTTACGGTTTTGGTGTAGATTTGACAATTTCTGGATGTGGTCTGTTTTCCCGATCTACACCAATAAATCCAACTTTTGGGCCTTGGAACAGGCCTTAATTCAACTGTGGCAACCTCGATTGAACACTCCGTTCATTTACCAGTTTTTCAACTGCCGAAAGGGACTCATTGCACGTACCAAATTTTCTGCCTCTCGGCAATTTGGAACATTCTCCTTGTGGCGGAAGCTTCGTTGGCGATCTACACCCCATCATGTTCGACACGCTCTTCACAGTCCTCTCTTTCATCGACGAGTACAACTCTGGGAGATTATCCAGGATTTGGGCAGTAACTCCGTTCGACGCTTCCACATGGAGAAGAGATTACGATCCAACGAAATTGGAGTTCAAGGCTGCTATTTTATTCGACGTCTTGCCAACAACCTCGGAGAACCCCAAAGGTCGTACGCCGTCAATGCCGTTGACCGAGCTTTGACCTTCTGGAAAGCCAAACGAGTCAGAAAACCGGTTCCTCTTCGTGCGCCTTGGCTACTATGCCCCAATTGGACTCGGGATCTTCGACGCCTACTCACCTCCCACGTTCATCAAACCCGACACTACAACACCACATTGCAGACTCCTTCCACGGCGATTGTCTTCACAAAGTTCCCCTCGGTGATGGATAGCTTGTGCAATCACAAAGAAGCCGCTACCAAATGGGCTGACGGCGAAACCCCAAAGTGTGCCTGTGATGCCTTGCGACCTCATGCTCTTCGTGGTCTCCCACCCGATCAACACCTGGTCCTCGACGGCGACAACCTACATTTTGATGATGGCCCACACACATCCATTGCGACTGGTTCGCTTCAAAACAAAATCTTCCCACCTTCCAAAGAAATCCAGACATCGCTTCGCCTGGCTTTGCGGACATGGACTACCCGACACTCACTCCCTTCCTTACAAAAGCCCCATATTGATGAGCTTTGGCATCGTTCTATTCAATCCCACTACCACACACTCAACAACCACATCACTCACAAAGACATCAGCCGTTTCAAACGTCTTTTTCCAGAAGCCGTCTTCCACAACGAGGACAAGCGAGCCACATCCCTACGAATCTACTGCCCCGTGCTCTACTTCCAGTGCCTCACTACCACCTTTGCCGACCCGTTGGTATTTCGCAAATTGGAGCAAAGCCCGAGCGACATCATCGAGCGGACCATCGCCGAGATCAATCGCCATTTTGGCAATTCATACCCATGGGCACTTGGTGCTGGACGAGATCTGCCGAACGCCTATGTTCTACCCAAAAGGAAAAAACAGTTCAAGGCGGGACGACCTATTGTCAGCTTCTTCACGGCACCTTTCCGACCTATGTTGAACTGCACCGCCAAGCTGATTTACAACCTTCTACCTCAAGCGTTTCCCCACAACCTGGCCAGGGGTGATGTATTCGATCTCATCAAGCTCCTCAAGGACACTGACTTTGATTCGCTCCCCACTCCACGAATACACAACCAAGATCTTGCGGGCTTTTTCACAAGCATTGACACGGACCGCTTCATCGCGAGCTGGCGACTGACCCTGCAGTTCCTCTCGCCCCTCATGAATACCGCCCCCGATGAGATCATCTCCGTGAAGGCAACTCCGGGCAACAACACAGGGGACGTAGTAAAAGGCCGCACATGCCGTACACTCAATGTGACCAGGAAGATCTTCATTCGGGACATTGAACGCATCATCCTTATGTCCTTGAAGATGACTCAATTCTCCATCGGCACTAGGGTTTTTGAACAAATCCGAGGATCCCCTATGGGCTCCCCACTGAGTCCAGCTTTGTGCATGATGGTTGTCGCACTGTCCGAAGAAATCTGGTACAAAACTTACCGTACCACCCTTAGCAACATGGATCTTACAGCTCGCCTCCTTCGCTATGTGGACAACAGATTGTGCTTGTCGGACCCCAGCTGGGACTACGAAATTTGCTTCGCCAATTTCCTCCACCCGGAGTTCTACGGCCATCCTATCATTTTGGAAACTGAACCGGACCAGGAGTTCTTGGGCTTTTGCATCGAGTTCGAGCCTTTTGCCCTCCGCTACAGCCCTCCACGCGACTTCAACCAGGTCATGGCGCCATTCTCCGCATCACCTTTGGCCGTCCAACTTTCAGGCTTTGTTTCACGATTATTTCTGGTCGCCAAATGTGCGCACCCCACACATGAACGGACACGAGGTTTTGCCGCATTGCATCGTTTGTACAGATCAGCCGGTTTCGCCGAGTCCGATCTCTTCGCTGCTGCCAAGCCGATTCGTCAATATTTACACGTTTCCTTATTGTGGTAAAATCCTGAACTGTCTTGCCGCTGACGCTTACGTTTCACTGCTCACACCTTGCTGAAAGTCTCACCCCTTTGGACCTTATTTGCATCTATTTGATCACGGAACAGTGCTTTTCCAGCAGGCTTACCCTCAAACTCGGCTCCATTTACCTGTTGGCCCATACTCGACGCATTGTCATGGCTTCCTCGTCTCCTACGACGTCAATTCCGATCCAAGAACCAGTGTTTCTTCAATTTCTTCATGATGTTCACCATGCTTACCTTCTACTACATCGAGCAATGGCGCTACTACCACCCACTCTCATTCCCAACATTGAACCTACTCCTCTTCCCAGTACAGACGTATGGAATCAACCTGATGGCCTACGACCACACTATTCGGACCAGACCAATGCCTTCATTGACAATGCCCCCATCCCATCGCCGGATCTGGAAGAAGAAGAGACACTTATGGATGAACTGGTGGAAACCCATCTTCCCGAGCCGCACCAACATGTTGCTGCTCCGCCTCCTGATGTTTTACCTGCACCTTCGAAGCTTTCTACTAGAACACCATCACCGCCAAGTCGCAAACAGAAAGCCAAATCTGCTCCAAAGGCTCCTGCCAAGCGTCGTCGCCGCCGTGACCAATCCCGATCCCGCTCCTCGAGCCCATTATCACTCTGGACCTCTGAAGACAAACAGAAACTACGCACTCTGAAGGTTGACGAAAAATCTCGATTTTCATGGAAGGTGATCTCGACCAAGATGGGCAAGTCTGAAGAAGATGTTCGCTCTATGTGGAATAAGATCAAAGACCAACTTGGCTGACCATTGACATATGCGAATCACAAGGAAAAGGTACGTTGCGGTACGGTATTACTGTTTCACCAACCCGTTGGCCTTCATTTTGGGAATTTTCTTCTTGTTTATCTTCAGAACCATGGACGCTGTTGTCCCATTGAATTCTGACACGTCGTATCACACAACCCGCCAGCCATTTATTATGTCTCTCCGCGTTCACCTGGACCGCTATTGCCAACAGCGAGCTATGTCCCACGAGAGGATCTCACCTACACGACGCTCACGCTCTCCAACCAGGACGTCATCTTCCGCTATGGGCTCTACGTCATTCCGGCACCCACCCAACCGGTCTTCGCCTCCGACACCTCACCGACCGGTTATTTTCCAGTTGGACCTGAAGCCGATGCAACAACTGGCCGTACGCAACCCTTATTACAACATCTTGACCCCCAATGTCGCGGGCAACCTTCCTACGGCCACCTATGACAGCTTGTTCCAGACGTTCAAGGTCATCTACCCGGACTATGCTCGCAGTCATTTCGTTTCAGACCTCAAAACCGTAGTCACCGACACACTGCTACAACGCTGGTCCATACACCTACCAGCGTCGGAGTTCTACATGATGATTGACACCGATCAAGGAGCTCAGATGCTTGACGACCTTCCTCATTCTCTTCTGGATGTTTTGAATTGGTTCTACCCGAGATGGAAAACTCATCAACATCTCGATGCCTTCACGACCCGCGAGTGTTCTCCGTTGCTGCTGACACCACATCCAGATGCACAAGACACTGGCTTTGCTGTACATGTTCAAGTGATTCCCCGTGGACATCCATTCGTCACGGCCACCCGATACACTAAAGCCGCTGAGTGATTAGCTGTCTTGATGGATCTTGACACGGCTCACGTCTATGAGGAAAAAGACCAACATTCGTTGTGATGTCCACCACCCCGGTTCTGATTTTCCCTTGTGTCATCCTTTTCTCGTTTTCCAGTGGGTGATATTCGTTATTTATTCCTTCATCATTGACCTTCCCCACGGCCTTTTGGCTTCAGTTTAGTATTTCCCGCTATCATATTCTTTTGATCGTACATGATGACCTCCAACACGGATGATCCTGCTCGATTGGTCTCGCACGGTTTACCACCTACATCCATACATGGCCTTGCCTCACACTTGCCACCGGATGATCCCACCTCGGCATCCTATATTCCTCGTGCAGCGAGAATGATTCCGACCTCTACCACTGTCCACTCCGTCTTCATCAAGAAGCTGAGCTATCCTTTGTCTAACCGTTCAGATGAACTTTGGATCGTGGAAAGGACACTTGATGGTCTTGAAACGTGGAAACCAGTGGAAACATTCCTGGAGAACATGCACCTCACCAACGACCAGGCAACCTTGCGCACTACAGCTAACCATTGGCGCAGATACTATGATGTACCAATTCAACCATCATCCTCCTCCCCTACGGCAACTACTGTTCCCGTTTTACCACACCCTGAACACTCCAACGTCCATGTCTCACAGCCGTACGAAGCGATACCGGACCACCTCCATATTTTACAGTCATGCTGGGGACGCTCCGCCCAACACCATTCTCAAGGAACCACTACCTCTTTATATTGGCCACCTTGGCGGTCTACACCACCGTCTTCCCCACCGGCAACACTACACCGTACTGTATATCTCACTCGCCCCGCTGTCCCTCCTCAACAAGTACATGGTCCGTTGGATGCGAACGATATTGACCCGATGGATATGTCGGATTCAAGTGTGTAATATACCACATTCTTTGTCGGCGGAAAAAAGACCTGTGATTCATCGTCTCTTTGTGTGACCATTTACTAGGTACACCGTTTCTCTTTTATTTCTAACACTTTGTGCTTGTTCCTGTGGCTATTCCAACCCATTTTGCAGCTTGGGCTTTGCGCTTTATCCTCGATACTTCACATTCGACGCAATGGCTCGTTCTTCTCGACCCAATCCATATCGCGCCACATCTACGATTGAGACACCGCTTGGTACACGAACCGTTGGGTGGATTGCTGGACATCGAGGCCTCCCTGGTGATGTGAACCCTCCTCCAAACAGACCTGTCCTTATCTTGGTTGACTTCTCTCCCTTACAGGCATTGACTCACCGAAGCGAACCTGACCGTGAACACTACATGGCTCTGGTGAACTCCAATTTTAGACATGTCAGTGGCTTTGAACTTGCAGCTTTGTTTACCTGGTCACGTCAGATGGAACCAGTTGAAGCCGGCCTCATCCCAATTGCCGAACTCCGCTTTTGTATCTCCAAAAGATTGAGGTCCCAATGGGACATCCAAATTGATCCCTCGAACCTGGAGTTTCGCTTTTGCGACTTGGACGGTGATACATTCCAAGTTTCCAATGATATGACGGTCTTGCAGCTTTTGGAGGCATACCGACCTGAGTGGCGACTTCGGCAGTACAATTCCCGCGAATCCTCTTTCCTCATCCCGGGTACCAGACAGCCTTTCGTACTACGCTTGAAATGCTACAAAATTAGCTCCGGTGTGATCCTGCCCTGATGCACTAGCCGGCCAAAAAAGACCATGCTACAGGGTTTTCAATTCCTCCTTGACACCCCACTAACACAAAGGTTTTTTCGATTTCTATTTTATTTGACTTGGAGCTGTGGCTTCTCCGTCGCAACTGACCCACTTGATTGAGGACTGGATTTCACTTTTTTCATTTTTGTGAATATTATCAATTTCGGGATTGGCTTTCTTCTGCAATTCTTGATGCTTCAGCCGTTGTTGCACTATTTCTCGTATTTGTGACAGTTTCACCCATGGAACACAAACGAGACGCGACCGTGGCGGGCTTGTCTTGGCCTGCGAACTCTACTCGTGGACTCGCTCCTACCGACCCAGTTCAAGTACCAGACGCCTCGACTTCTGCACTATGTCACTCAGGAGCTCCCGACACTACGACCAACCCTACTCCGGCACCTTTGGTAACTGACAGTACGGCACCTGCTACGGGTACACTGGCCCATTCTGATACATATTCAGGACCAGCACCTCCTGGCGTTCCATTTCCGACAGACTCAAGTTCTACACACAACTACTTCCATCGTGCTCAGTTCTCTTCTCGCGTGGTTCACCAGATCCAATTCAAGGTCATTACCCACTCCAACAACACCAGGGAGCTATTCATTGAAGAAATTCCTTTGTTAGGGCATTCCCGATGTCGTGACCCTGAACACTATTTCTATGGTCTCTCCGGCAACTGGGAGTGGTCCCTGCGCACAGCGGACTATTGGCGACATCATTTTGAGATTCCCCTTGTACATGGACACCATCCTTTTCACAATGTGCCCATTGAGACGACATCTCCTGGAGATGAACCAAGGCTGACCACCCGGATCCATGAATTAGCCAAAGATCTATCTGACACCTTGAAGGCTGCTACGGCATCGGGGGAATTCGATCAGACTTGGGCGATGGTTGAACGCATGAGCTTCCACGATGCTATGGAAGTCCTTCTACAAGCTCCGAATTCCTCTTCTGACTGAAGTGACCGCCCTTTTGTACATTAGGTTATTACAGGTTCACTTTCACTGGTGTCTTGCCGATTCCGCCAGCGAAGTTCTTCCAAAAAACCGACCTCGCTACATGCGAGGTGTGTGTGTGTACCATCTGAACAGATGTAAAACTTCTGATTGGTTTTCACTAATTTGCAGGGGGCACCTGGAGCATGGATAGGTCAGGTGCCAACGAAGACACCTATCCAATGCTTGTGATATCACGGCTGATCACCGTGACGTACCTGCCAATTTACTGAAATGGGAAGAGGCTCAACCCAAGAACCTCCACGTCGTCCATTTGAAATTTCAATTTACTGCACTGTTGACGCAATCTGGAATCAATTTTGACATTTACATGCATCAGAACCTTCCTCAGATTTTCGCCGAAACCATATCGCCGACAGTATTATGTTTTTTTGACTTATTTTCGCCGAGATCCTGTCGCCGACGAACTATGGGTTATTTTGGGAAACAATCGCCGAAACATGATTTTGGATTTCCACATGCTGGTCAAAACTCTATGGAATCTGGTTATGACTACGTTTGACAATTTCGGATGCCCTACATCGTTTGCGAGAAGTACCTCATGGGGCTCTTTTATTCATCTAATAATCTAGGCTGGTTTGCATGTTTCAGGATTCAGTTCCTGCCGGATCATATAATGATCCATTCTTGTCTAGTGTGTGTGTGTGTGCGAGTATGTGTGTGTGGTGTGCGGCCACGATCAAAGATGCCCCACGCCAGGAAGTGCGGCGAAGGGCAATCGATGCGTGACCATTGATTATGTGTCCGCAAACGTACAGCGCAGACGATCACGAAAACGGATGGCCCACGACTGGCGTTTGGATGATGTGTGTGTGTGTGGGTGTGTGTGTGTGTGCGTGGGCGTGTATGTGTGCGTGTGTGTGTGTGTTTGTGTTTGTCTGTGTGTGTGTGTTTATCTGTGTGTGTGTGCGTGTGTGTGTGTATGTGTGTGTGTGTGTCTGTGTGTGTGTGAGTGCGGGTGTCGGCGTGGACCATGTACGCGATGAGGTCAGTACCTGGCAGGTAGTATCAGAAGTTGCGATCACGCTGAAATTGCAACAAAACAGCTGTCCATGGACAGTGCAGAAACAGCAAGTGACATACAAATAGCTGCAACTGTTTGCACAGAACCTGTTCTGAGCTGGGACGAACGCCATCTTTTCTTTCGATCACATTTGCATCGTGTTCAGGAGCATATAGTGTTTGTCCTGGCGCAACTGCTGAATAACGGTGGCATTGTGGTTGCCAAAAGCATTCAGCAGTTACGGCAGGAGGACTTAGCATCAAATGTATCTTCGCACGGCGCGTCAATCGATGTCTTTGTTCTCAACTCTCAGTTTGTAAGTACGTCCGAGACCAAAAAGGAGTAGATGAAAATCCAGAAACAGTCTCCATCCAGTCTGCCTGTAGTGATACCATTCTGGCAGACTGCATGCATGCTTTCCAGTGCTCCGACAGCTGTTATACCGCAAGAGTCTGCATCCGGTCTGCAGTGAAAAATCCAGAAAAATCCTCCATCCACGTGCCTCGATTGCATCAAACCTTGACGCAGAGCAAACACAGGAAACCCAGGGTCTCTGCCTGGACCGTCCAGCCACAGACGCTGGGAACTGACTCGCAAGGTCGAACTGATGCTGTATCTGTAACTGTTCCTGAAGATTCGGTGGCAGAATTGATTCTGCACTGCTCACGCACGTCAGCTCTAACCCGCGCGACCCGGCCCAACCCGCTCGCGGACCCAGGGCTGCGCCGCGCAGACCGTCGAGGCTGAAAAAAAAAGCGGTTGCATGTTGAGTGGTTCAGCATGCTGTCTGTTGGGTAATAGCGTTGCGTCGTAGTCTTGACCTGGTCGGTCTTTTTCCAGGCTGCCCGCTCGGGCAGCCTGGCCCACCCTCCCTACCTCCCCACATGGGGCCTGCCAGCAACTCTGCCGCAGCTTTGGACTGCCTAGTAGGACCATACACTGGATGGGCAGCCTGCACACGAGCACGCCACCCTGCACCGTGTTTAGCAACAGTCGCCACAGAACGCACGTCAGCAGCTTCCTTCTGCAAACGATCGGCGACTTTCTGCAGCTCAGCACTAGATATTTTCTGCGCTTGCTGCAGCAAGCGCGCATCCTCTTCGGCAGCTGCTTTGGCCTGCCGTGTCGGACCATTGACAGTTGCTCGGCCGACTTTCACACGAGCACGCCAATTGGAACCATGTTGGGTCACGGACGGTCCAGCGGTCGCGTCCGGGGCAGAAAGCGAGCCCAATAGTCTATCAAAAACTTCTTGCAAGCGTTCACTGGAGACGGCTGCTGCTTCCTACATTTGCCGCGCATCTTCGTTTGCGGCCACTTCAGTCGCGCGCAGCGGTCCGTTGAACGTCTTGCCATCCTTCTTACGGCGGGCGCGCAAACCATTAGCAAGTTTTTGCACCGCCATAGCTGCACGAAACAAATCTAAGTTGACTGTGACTAGTTGGACTTGTAGTATTTGTGGTGGTAGCACTATCCTCTGCAATGTCTGCTTCGGCGGCCTCTTTCCACGTTGGGCTAAGGTCACCAAAGCAGAATGAATTACACTGCACCGATCGTTTCTTTCCACGTTGGGCTAAAACGACCAGAGCAGCAAGAGATAATCCTATGACCGCATCTTTACCTTGACTGACTAGTTGTAGTTGTGTTGTAGTGGTATGCGTGCTAGAGCTGTTGTCTGCAACTTCTAGTTGGGCCAAAGCGACCAAAACAGAACGACAAGAACGACATGATGCAAGTTTGCATGCAAGAAACAGCATCTGTCATGTCTGCGTTGCACAGCGTTGCTGCAGCGCAGTTGAGCCCTGCCTCTCGACCACGAGCAAGACCAGCACCTGGCCGGAAGTGTGTGTGTGTGTGTGGAATGCAGCAGGCCGACAGAAGAAAGTAATTAAACATGCCAAAATCAAACATGCCGAAGCACGCGGAACGAAGAAACATGCCGGAAGGACCGCATCTCTCGACCACGAGCAAGACCAGCACCTGGCCGGAAGTGTGTGTGTGTGTGTGTGGAATGCAGCAGGCCGACAGAAGAAAGTAATTAAACATGCCAAAATCAAACATGCCGAAGCACGCGGAACAAAGAAACATGCCGGAAGGACCGCATCTTTGCATGCAAATGACCAAACTTAAACATGCCAAAATCAAACATGCCGAAGAACGCGGAAAGAAGAAACATGCCGGAAGGACCGCATCTCTCGACCACGAGCAAGACCAGCACCTGGCCGGAAGTGTGTGTGTGTGTGGAATGCAGCAGGCCGACAGAAGAAAGTAATTAAACATGCCAAAATCAAACATGCCGAAGCACGCGGAACAAAGAAACATGCCGGAAGGACCGCATCTTTGCATGCAAATGACCAAACTTAAACATGCCAAAATCAAACATGCCGAAGAACGCGGAAAGAAGAAACATGCCGGAAGGACCGCATCTTTGCATGCAAATGACCAAACTTAAACATGCCAAAATCAAACATGCCGAAGCACGATTGGAGCCGTTGTCTGCAACTTCTAGTTGGGCCAAAGCGACCAAAACAGAACGACAAGAACAACATGATGAAAGTCTGCATGCAAGAAACAGAATCTGTCATGTCTGCGCTGCACAGCGTTGCTGAAGCGCAGTTGAGCCCTGCCTCTCGACCACGAGCAAGGACCGCATCTTTGCATGCAAATGACTAATTTCACTTGCCCAGTGCCATGAGTGCCACGCCTGCCACGCAAAACGACGGTGGATGTGAGTTTGTGCCACGCCTGCCACGCAAACCGACAGTAGATGTGAGTTTGTGCCACGCCTGCCACGCAAAGTGCCGCGGCGTCACGGGCGCCCAAGCCAGTCCAAGCGCGCCACCCAGTGCCATCTGTCCCACGCCTGCCACGCAAAACGACGGTGGATGTGAGTTTGTGCCACGCCTGCCACGCAAACCGACAGTAGATGTGAGTTTGTGCCACGCTTGCCACGCAAAGTGCCGTGGCGTCACAGGCGCCCAAGCCAGTCCAAGCGCGCCACCCAGTGCCATGAGTGCCACGCCTGCCACGCAAAACGACGGTAGATGTGAGTTTGTGCCACGCCTGCCACGCAAACCGACAGTAGATGTGAGTTTGTGCCACGCCTGCCACGCAAAGTGCCGCGGCGTCACAGGCGCCCAAGCCAGTCCAAGCGCGCCACCCAGTGCCATGAGTGCCACGCCTGCCACGTGAAACGAAGGTAGATGTGAGTTTGTGCCACGCCTGCCACGTGAAACGAAGGTGGATGTCAGGTTGTGCCACGCCTGCCACGCAAAGTGCCGCGGCGTCACAGGCGCCCAAGCCAGTCCAAGCGCGCCACCCAGTGCCATGAGTGCCACGCCTGCCACGTGAAACGAAGGTAGATGTGAGTTTGTGCCACGCCTGCCACGTGAAACGAAGGTGGATGTCAGGTTGTGCCACGCCTGCCACGCAAAGTGCCGCGGCGTCACAGGCGCCCAAGCCAGTCCAAGCGCGCCACCCAGTGCCATGAGTGCCACGCCTGCCACGTGAAACGAAGGTAGATGTGAGTTTGTGCCACGCCTGCCACGTGAAACGAGGTGGATGTCAGGTTGTGCCACGCCTGCCACGCAAAGTGCCGCGGCGTCACAGGCGCCCAAGCCAGTCCAAGCGCGCCACCCAGTGCCATGAGTGCCACGCCTGCCACGCAAAACGACGGTGGATGTGAGTTTGTGCCACGCCTGCCACGCAAAACGAAGTAGGTGTGAGTTTGTGCCACGCCTGCCACGCAAAGCGCCGCGGCGTCACAGGCGCCCAAGCCAGTCCAAGCGCGCCACCCAGTGCCATGAGTGCCACGCCTGCCACGTGAAACGAAGGTAGATGTGAGTTTGTGCCACGCCTGCCACGTGAAACGAAGGTGGATGTCAGGTTGTGCCACGCCTGCCACGCAAAGTGCCGCGGCGTCACAGGCGCCCAAGCCAGTCCAAGCGCGCCACCCAGTGCCATGAGTGCCACGCCTGCCACGTGAAACGAAGGTAGATGTGAGTTTGTGCCACGCCTGCCACGTGAAACGAAGGTGGATGTCAGGTTGTGCCACGCCTGCCACGCAAAGTGCCGCGGCGTCACAGGCGCCCAAGCCAGTCCAAGCGCGCCATCCAGTGCCATGAGTGCCACGCCTGCCACGCAAAACGACGGTAGATGTGAGTTAGTGCCCCAAGCGCGCCACACAGTACCATGAGTGCCACGCCTGCCACGCAAAACGACGGTGGATGCGAGTTTTGTGCCACGCCTGCCACGTGAAACAAAGGTGGATGTCACCAAGTGCCACGCCTGCCACGGATGTCACCAAGTGTGTTTTTGTGTGTGTGTGTGTTGTGTGTGTGTGTGTTTTGTGTGTGTGTGTTGTTGTGTGTGTGTGTGAATGTCACCAAGTGTCTTTTGCGCGTGTGTGTGTGTGTAACATCTGAATAGATGTAAAACTTCTTCTCTCTCTTTCTTCCTTTGTCCTCTCCCTTTCTTAATCTAAATTTAATGCAGGGGGACTGGAGCCGATTTGCCTATCCAGTCCAACGAAGCTATGGCATTTCGGTGGATGAGTGGTCTGATCAACCACTTGTACCTGCAAAACTCAGTTTGAACTGTTGACCAAGCTGTTACACTGCGTTGTTTCGAATCTACACGGTTGCCACAATTTGTATTGCCTGCATCATAACCTTCCTCAGTTTTTCGCCATCTGCATGTTTCAGGATTCAGTTCCTGCCGGATCATATAATGATCCATTCTTGTCTAGTGTGATTTCCATGGTGGCTCCGACATGGTGCCATGGAGCCATTGGAGGCAACCCTTTTCAGGGTGAGTGTTGACAGACTTGAATTCTGAATTCACACATTTTAACTTAGTAATTCGTTTAAGTAGAGGGCAACAATCAGCCTTGCGGTTTATCAGCCATTTTGTGATTTCCTGCTGCTCCGGCTGTCCCTTGAGATCCTCGTGAATTGCTTTCTTCACTGAGAGAAGCCATGCGGAACAACCAGAAACGTTCTTTTTTCGATCACTACAGCTCAAGCTTTGGAAGTGAAACATGTCCATGTGACGAGTTACAGGCAGGCACACGACTTTCAGGTGTGGTGATTCTTTCTTTTGATGGTTGTCTGGTGAGGTTAAACATTTTGTGCATCTAATTCGATGGAACTTGGAAGCTGTTTTATGCCATTGCGGCACGACTTGACCACGGTCCCGGTGCAGGGAATAATCGCACGACTCTTGGAATCTAGGGACTGAATCCTGTGGTTTAATTAACTGTTTTGGTTTCCTTACCTGTCATTAACTAGTCCCCCATTTGGTCCCTAATTCTCCCCGCGTGCCTCTCCGTAACGTGTTGTTGGGTTTAGGTGTGTGCGCTGTTTTTGTCAGGTCCGTTTCGCCGTGTAGGTTGGTTCTGGAGGTCCGTCTGTTCCCCTCCCCCCCCTGCGCTGTTTTTTGGCCGTTTGCCCGTCGTGTGTCCGCTTTTTTCTTCCTCTTGCCTTTCAGGGTTGACCCGGCTCCGGCCGGGTGTGTGTGTGTAACATCTGAATAGATGTAAAACTTCTTCTCTCTCTTTCTTCCTTTGTCCTCTCCCTTTCTTAATCTAAATTTAATGCAGGGGGACTGGAGCCGATTTGCCTATCCAGTCCAACGAAGCTATGGCATTTCGGTGGATGAGTGGTCTGATCAACCACTTGTACCTGCAAAACTCAGTTTGAACTGTTGACCAAGCTGTTACACTGCGTTGTTTCGAATCTACACGGTTGCCACAATTTGTATTGCCTGCATCATAACCTTCCTCAGTTTTTCGCCATCTGCATGTTTCAGGATTCAGTTCCTGCCGGATCATATAATGATCCATTCTTGTCTAGTGTGTGTGTTGTTGTGTTGTTGTGTTGTTGTGTGTGTGTTGTTCAGTGTTGTGTCTGTTGGTGTGTGTGTGTGTGCGTGTTGTGTGTGTGTGTTGTTGTGTGTTGTGTCTGTTGGTGTGTGTGTGTGTGCGTGTGTGTTGTGTGTGTGTGTTGTGGTGACAAAGTGTATGTTGATAAAGCGTGTGTGGACAAAGTGTTTGTGGACAAAGTGTTTGTGGACAAAGTGTGTGGTGACAAAGTGTGTGTGTGGACAAAGAGTGTATGTTGATAAAGCGTGTGTGGACAAAGTGTTTGTGGACAAAGTGTTTGTGGACAAAGTGTGTGGTGACAAAGTGTGTGTGGACAAAGTGTGTGTGAACAAAGTGTTTTGGACAAAGTGTTTGTTGATAAAGTGTGTGTGGACAAAGTGTGGAGGAGGGCGGAGGAGGAGAAGGCGGAGGAGGAGCCCGGGATACAGAATCAAAGATGTGGGGAAAAACAACAATTTTTTTTTTGGTCGGCGCCCGTTGCCTTTCGACGGGTCGCACTTGAGACTCCCGAGTGGACCAGCAGGGATTCGAACCACCACCGGCAGTCTGTCAGCGCTGGCAAGAGACGGAAAAAAAACAACAAAACCACAAACACAGAGAGGCCAAGCCCGAAAAGAAACAAAACGAGACCAGGGACAAAGGACGGCAGCGAGAGTAATCAATGCCGCACCAGAAAAAACCAAAACATGATGGGGGGGCCAGGAGGGGACAGAATCCCACATCAGCCCGCAAAAAGACCCCCACAAAACCGCAGCAAGTGGGAGCAAATCATACTGTGGCGCTCAAAGGACGAGGGCACAGGGAGCAACACAATTGAACCAAAAGCGAGGGGAGAGGAGGAGGAAGAGGAGGGTCGCTACGTCTGACTCCGTGTAGTATATTCAAGGTAGTGTTGTTTATCTGCTCGGAGAGTGTCATTCCAGCTGTTCCCAAGCGCGAAGGATACAGAGTTAGCCTTCTCTGCCCCTGCTGCAAGGAGCCGCAACCCTGTCAGTTACTGGTGTTCTCCTCGTAGAGGCGACCCGATGGCTCAGTTGGTATGGCGTTGGTCTTGCCAGCGCTGACAGACTGCCGGTGGTGGTTCGAATCCCTGCTGGTCCACTCGGGAGTCTCAAGTGCGACCCGCCGAAAGGCAACGGGCGCCGACCAAAAAAAAAAAACTGGTGTTCTCCTCGTAGTCTCCTATCAGGGAAGACCCGTTCTTGTACGTGTTGCCTAAGGATCGTTTCTGGCACATAATGGGCTGGTTGCTGGAAGAGCACTCTACTCGCCAACTTCGCACTGTTGACTTCCCAGTGAGTAAACATATGACGATGTTGTATTTGCTGCTTGAGCTGTGCAGCATGTGCCACAATCGAAGGAGGCTATAATTTGACGGCCAATCGAGTGGGCACAGAGTGGCTGTCTGCTTCCACTTTGCTGGAGTGAGTCCTGTTGGGGATGGTACAATGACTTCCAAGTTGACTCTTGTGGGTCCAGTGGGTTGCAGACCCATCATGATGTAAGGTTCCACCACACCCATTGTGTAACCACGGATGAGTTCCGTAAAACAATTGGCTGCTTGGAATTCTTCATCCAGCGCCAAGCTCAGTCCAGGGACATTCTTGTCGGTAAACTTGACTGCCTGTAGCACTTGGTCAACCGCATCCCTTTGCAGTCCTTCAAACTCTCGATGGGGGCAAACAATGGCAACTTCTTGCAGGACTTGTATGGAGCCACCTTCTTCCCCTATGAAGCACGGTGCAATCTTGCTAGCCCAGCTAGCCGGAAACCACGCGAGGAGGGCCGAGACCCCGCTGACAAGGTCTACACCATTGTTGCGCCGACAGTGAGGTCGGTTGGTGACCACAACTTTTTTCACAGGGCCACTGGGGGCGCGTTCTCGGTTCACGTCTGCACTCTCCTTGGCTGCTCCAATTGGCTCGGAGAGAATTGGACGAAACCATCTTGCGAACGGTGTGTTGAGTCCCCACTCTAGGACAGCTTCTGCGTCTGAGGGTTCTCGCGCAGGCTCATGATATTGGACTAGCCTGATTTTGAGGGTGTGATAACCGTCTGAGCCATCCCGATCATCCCAGCCATGTCAATGGGAGAGACAATGTACGTATGCCTGATTGCTCTTGTAAGCGCCACCGTGGCTCGTCCAAAACAGTTTTCCCTGTCTTCCAGAGAGGTCCCTCGACGGCCCCCGCTGAGGAAACCACACCCCGTTTGGACAACAACTGCAATTCGTGCGGTGGCCCCCGCCGCTGACGAGGTTGTGGATCCTGAGCTATGAAAGTACACCGGTTTGTGCCAAGCCATCGTACTGGATGCGTCGAGATGGTAGTGAATTCATCCACGAATTCACTTGGAAATGGACGGCCCTCATTGAATAGATTTGTTTTGGACAAGTGTCATCTACGGATGAACTATGATATGTGGTTTTCAACGTTTTCTGGAAGCTTGCATTCTGCATGAGGTTTTCGCCGGGTATCAACAACGGTTGAGGATGTTTTTGTGCAAAACAACGTTTGCTGAAAACTGGTTTTTGGAGAGTTGCGAAATTTGATGTGGAGATGATGAAGATGGTTTTGCCATTTGCATGGCAATTTGGAATGTCGTTTGTTGTCTTCGCATGTGCATGCTCGACAACAAACTCCAAACCTTTTTCAACCTGGTTTTTATTTCAACAACTTTGTGGACGAGAACTTTGTGGAGATGGTTTTGTGTTTTTCACTGCATGCTGCATGTGAGCAACTGGAAACTGTGTTTTGAGTGGTGCATGATGTTTTTCCAACAACGTTTGCACGGCCGACTTTTTCATTTGAGACTGGGATGATTTTTCTGCTGAAATTTGATGCTCCAGCACGGTGCATGTCAACAACAGAATAAAAGAGACAGCGACACGGCACAGTGGCTAGAACAGAGCCAAGGACACTTTACTTGTCTTTTCGTGTGTTGCGAGAAAAAGGTGAGATTGAGCGAGGTCAAGTCACTTAATTTGAGTTTGGTTTGCTTGCGTGTTTTTTTTGCAAGCTTTATCGGCATCGCCGGTGCTGCACGGACCCAAGCGTAGGTCGACGCGCGCACGCGGCTAGTGGTTGTAAGCCTGAATTTTCGCATGGTAGCGGAGCTTTGGCTCACGCGTAGGACGCGAGTAAGATGATCCAGGGAGGAGGTAATTCAGGAGCTGAGATGCAACCACCAGGATTAGGAATGCCGATGCCACCAGGTTCGCCGACTAGGCTAGAAGCAGGTCAAGCGAATGGTGCGGAAGTGACTTCGCCAACTGGTAATGTAAATGCAGGTGCCCCAGGTCAGGCAGGAGTAGGAATTCTAGGCACGACAGCTGGGAACTTAGTTGGTGCCGGGACCTTAGTTGGTGGTCCGTCAATGCTGCCGATGACAGGGGGGTATGGTCCTGAAAGGAGACAAGGAGGTCTCATGGATCCAAGAAACTACGGAATGTATGGCCAAAGTAGCCCAAGGAATGTGAGTTTAAATGGACAAAGTTTCCAAGGTTTGACAGGTTGCACAGGTTGTGGGTTTCAACAAGGTGCATGTCAAGGTTTTAGTGGATGCACGGGCTGTGGAGTTCAGCAGGGTGCATGCCAAGGTTTTCAACAAGGATGTCAAGGATTTCAAGGTTGCACAGGCTGTGGAGTTCAGCAAGGTGCATGTTTAGGAACTGCATGTTCAGGTCAAGGCTGTGGTCAAGGAATGCCATGTGTTTCAGGTCAAGGACAGAACTTGAGTCAAGGTCTAGGTCAGGTAGGACTGGAACGACAAGGACTGACAGGTTGTCAAGGACCGAATGTTGGCGGTGTAACACCACAGAATGAACGAATGCAGGAAATCCTTAGGATGACGCAAGGTTTGGACCCTATGCAAGTGCTGAGGTTGAGACAGGCATTAGGAGAGCAAGTGAACCAAGTGAGGGGTGTGCCTGAGTTGTTTGGTCAAAGGGATGGTATGTTCCCAAATGGATATAATCCAATGCACGTAGGAACCAATGGGGATGGCACGTTAGACGTTTTTGCGCGCTCAGAAAAATGGATAGGCAATCCACCGACACCCGAGACAGCGAAATGGAGCAACAGGGAACTCGAGATCTTGGGATGGTCAACCTATATTGGAGATTTGGTGGCGTGGTCTATGCAAGCATCCCTGGAGTTTGGTTCAGAAATCGAACAGGCGTGCAGATGGCCGACAGCTTTGCAATGGCAGGAATTAAGTCCTGCACAGAGAGCCAGGAGATGGCAATTTTGAAAGCTGCTTTCAATGGACACCCTAGGACTGTAACGCTAATTAATGCCTACTCAGAAGGGGTCAACCTGTTGAGTTCAGATGTTGGAGTAAACCCTGATTTGCAGAGTTCAAATGGGTTTGAATTGATAAGACAACTCACCATGGAATACAGCTTGAGAACCCGCAGTGAAGCATTGAGTTTTCGCACGGCCCTTGCGCACAAGAGTTTCAGTTTGCATGCCAGTGAGACAAGCCCAAGCACTGTTGTGACGGACACCATCCGGAAGATCGACTATGAGAATGCACGCTATGGCAAGCTCTTGGGTACTCTTGCAAGTTCAATTGATGCCACTGGGCTGCAAGTTGCAGAGGCAGACTTAGTTGCAGTGTTGTTGAGGTCACTGCCTGAAAGTGTCAGAACGTTTTGTCTGCATCATACCAGTGGGGAGACGTACCAAAGTTTTAGAGCTGCAGCGTTGAGATGGGAACAGCAACAAAGGGCTTTTGCAGAATTCCAACCCAAGAAACAGTTGTACCAGCTAGGGAATGAGTCTGAAGAGTGCAGCGGAGTACTATGACATGACAACTAGCGATGGTAATGGGGATTGGAATTTGGATGCAGTAGGAAACTCAGGGCATAGGTGCACGAAATGCGGGAGTAGGAAGCATGGTGCAAGCATGTGTGATGCTGATTTGACAAAAGTGCGTTGTTTCAAGTGCCAGAAATTTGGTCACATCTCGGCCAACTGCCCAGACAAGAGTGTAAAGGGCAAGGGCGACGGGAAAGGGGTGATCAAAGGCAAAGGAAAGACAAAAGGAAAGAGCAAAGGCAAGGCAAAAGGTAAAGGTTTTGGAAAGAAAGGAAAAATGAATGAACTCGGTTATGCAGAGGAAACCGATGGAATGGACGAGTGGTATCAAGACGATGGGTCATGGTGGAGTGACCAAACGTGGCTGCAAGCGTCACAGGTGTGGAATGAAACCTGGAGTGACTGGAATGAGGGTTGGACAGCTGACTGGACTGACGGACAATGGACAGAGGATTGGACCTGGACTGGTCAAGAATCCCCGCAAGAGTATGCAAGCAGTAGTCAGCGACCCGAGAACAGTGAAATTCAGTCATTGGTTTTGAGCCCCTTAATTGGAAGAATTTTTGGGGAAATTTCCACTGGTTTGTTTTTGCAATCGGAACTGGATGAGCTTGGCAGCAGCAATAGTCATAGCTCTTGGGGAGACAGTGTTTGTGTTGTTTCTGCAAGTGGTTTGTCATGTCTTTTTGATTTAGGGCCACCAATGTGCCAATGTGACAACTGTGAGTTTCAGGATTGGCAATTAGGAAGAGCGTTAGACAGACACCACCAGATGTTGCAGAAGATGACACATCTTTTCGAGAGTTTGCCACCGTTTTCAGAAATTTTGCCTGCACAGTTTTTCGATGATCCAGAACTCGTTTTTGCTGAAACAGATGCATGTTCAGTTGTTTTTGATCAACCTGGGAATTTGGGAGATGAAATTGATTTTAGCAGCAGTGATGAAGACAGTGACGAACGCCACTGTTTGTGGGATCTCAACTTTGGCTGGTTTGGTTGTGGTGCAGGAACTGAGGACTCAGGATTCCTCTGTGGACTTCTTCAACAAGAATCCAGTTGCACGACACCTCCAAATCTGCATGAGCCGTGGTTTTTTAGGTTTGCAAGGTGAAGGTTCCACAGATGATGCTGCAGAGTTTTCCCAAGGGTTGGTTTCCGATGTCAACAGCAGAGTTGTTTTAAACAGAACTGCAACCTCAACGTTTTTGAATGTGCATGACACTGTTTCGGCCTCGCATGAACTTCGTAGGTACATGCCAGTTTTGGATCCACTTTTGTCAGAATTCTGGAATGATGGACAGTCAGAGTTTTGGTGGTTACTGGATTCAGGTGCATCTGCAACTGTCATGGCAACTTCTTCCGTGAATGCATATGGTGCATGGGTAGCTGACATGAAACATGAGCAATTTCGTGCTGCCAATGGAAGTAAGGTTGACATTGACGGTACTGCAACAATCACTGTTTGGGTCGGTTTTCGCACTGGTAGGGACAAGGATTGGGTACCTGACTACAAATCTGCCAAATTGAAATGTTTGGTAGGTGGAATTAGTCACAACATCATGTCTACGACGACATTGTGTGAATGTGGTTGGGAATTCAATCAAGGACCTGATGGGTTCCATGTCAAAGATGTGAAAACTGGCAGAACAGTTGAGGGTTGCATTTACTATGCAGGATGCCCGTGGATCAAATTAGAACCAGCATGGTCTTCAGAATCCCAATTGACTGTTTCCAAGGGTTTGGAACCTCCTCATCCTATTCCAGAAATTTTTGCTGCAAGTAGCAACAGTTTGAATCCACTTTCACGTGCGGCTGCATCTGACTTAGAGCGACATCGTCTTCAAGGACATGTTCCGTATGACCCAAGATGCACGATCTGTGCACGTGGGAAATCTACTTTTCATCACAGAAGGAGAAAGGAGGGTTCGTTGGAGACTGAGGTCCAGGCGGACTTTGCATTCTTAACAACACGTGGAGAAGTAGTTGATGAAGAGTCAGAGAATACCATAAAAATCTTGGTCCTTACGGAATTAGCTACTAACTGCATTGGATTTGTAGTTGCAACAGCCACTGATGCAAGGAAGGTCAAAGGCCAGGTCTGCAAATGGTTAGACCACTTTGGGTTATCATCTTCAACAAGTTCAGTTGTGTTGCATACGGATGCAGAGAGAGCAGTTTCAGAATTGGTAGGGACAAGTTCGGAGAAGTACACATTCATGGTGCGTCGTGCACGCCCTCAACAGCACCAATCCAATGGTGGAGCCGAGCGAGCAGTCAGAAGGTTGAAGGAGTCGTTGGCTGTTCTTCGAGCTGAGATGAACGATGGTGGTGCTGATGTGAACTTTTCTGCACGTGGTTTGTCAGATGTTTGCACGTATATTGCATTGAGTCACAATCATTTTTCAAATGCACATGGGTCAGATTTTTCACCTCTTGAATACTCAACGCAACGGAAGTTATCAAAACCAAGTTTTGCAATGTTCGGTTCAACAGTGTTAGCTGAATTGCCAGACAGTCTTCGTGCACAGTCACCAAACGAAACGAGAAGCATTGAAGCATGTTTTGTGCATTCAGGTTTAGACACAGGTCCTGTTGTTCAGGGTGCATTGCGAATTGATGGAGAGTTGGTTTTGAAACGTTTTGTTGCACGGAATGTGAGACCAATCACACCCATTGCATGGAAACACATGATAGGTGACCAGTTGTTTGTGGAAGTTGAAGGTGCAGATGTTCAAGTTGCGGAGAGTCAAGATGTGCATATGCAAGCGCCTCCAAACGCGCCCCCAGCAGCAATTGCACCAACACCTGCACGTTCAGTAGGTGATAGGCCCCCACTTGAACCACCGCGACAACCGCGCGATGCACGCGATGACATCGTTGAATACCCAGATGGAGCTCCCAGTGAACTTGTTAGGGAAATGAAGGAACCTGACAACACTAGGAGGCCAATGCCAAAGAAGCGACCAATTGAAACTCCTGTGCCAAAACGTTCCACTGGTATCAAAATTGCCCATCAACCACCTTTGCCAACACCGGCAACAGCGAAAGCAGAACCAAAGACACCCGCTGTTGTGTCTAAGTCACCCTCAGTTGTCCCAACATCGCCTGCAACTTCACCAGCAGACTCTATGCCTGAAGTTAGAGTTTTTCCCAAAACACCGAGATGCCCAGCATGTGACTCTGGAATGGTAGCCCCTGGAATTCGGCACAACGCCGACTGCAAGCGAAGGAGAGCAGCATTTGATGCTGAGAATTCACCAAGTATTGCAGTGGGTAGTCCAGAGAGTGTTGAGGTGAGTAGGGAAAGGTTGCAAGTGCATTTTGAGGATATGGAGGTTGATACTGAGCGAGACCCAGCTCCGGCTGGCGGTACGACAGAAGGTCAGGTTGAGATGGATGTGGAAGAGACTGGAGGAACTAAAAGAGAAGCTGAGCAACCAGTAGAAGAATTAGAAGCAGAGATGGAGCGTGAAAGAGCCTCCGGGCAACCCATGACTCTTGATTTGCTTTTAATGGATGATGCATGTCAATCAGTAGGACCAGTTTTGTGGAGCCTGGAAGCTGGACCAGAGCGGGCAGTTGCAACAAGCCCCGAGTTGTTCGATGATGAGTTGAATTCAATCAAGTTCATGCCAGAACGTGACCATACTTGCGTGAAGGTGAAGCTAGGTGGTACCAAGGTTTTGGTGTGGAAGCCCGATGAGGTGATTGATGACAGCTCGTTAATGCAACTCAATGCTGATTTAGGCTTTGAAGGCATGAAGGAAGAGATTGCTAATTTGGAGAAATGTGGAGCGGGAAAGGTGATAGGCCAAGCAGAGGTTGATGCATTGAAGAAAAAGAATCCAAGCATGCGTGTGATTCCAAGCCGTTGGGTATCAGCATACAAGAGTGAGACAAGGGTCAGAGTTAGGATCGTAGCCAAAGACATCAACAAAGGTGTCTCTGCACGAAAATTAGGAATTTCTAGCCCCACTCCGAGCATTGAGGGCTTGCATTTCGTGTTGTCACTGGCTTCGAGACGAGCTCTACGACTTAAAGGTCTTGATGTCTCACACGCATTCATGCATTCTCCTCTACCTCGTGGTCTTGTCATCGTCCTCAAGCTACCTTTATCTGTCTCTATGATGGATGGTTCTCCTGCATATCTCTTGCTCTACAAAGCGCTGAATGGTCTTCGAGATGCGTCACTGCATTGGTTGAATTTGCTCAGTGACTCCATCCGAGGAGTTGGCCTTGTTTCGGATGAAGTTGAACCTTGCATTTACCAGGGTATTGTGCATGGAGAAACTGCATTGTTGGTAGCCTATGTTGATGATCTTCTTCTTTGTTGTCAAACTGCACGTAGTGAGAAGCTGGTTGAGAAAGCAATTGGGAAAGCAGTCCCGTTGAAAGAGACTGGCGTGATCCTACCCGCCGAGCAAGGTGGAGGTGCACTGACTTTTATTGGGAGAAGAATTCAACGAGGAGCAACGGATGATTCATTGTCAATTGGTGTTGACCCGAAGTTTCTGGACACAACCTTTGTGGAATTCAGTGTGAACAAGGGATCTAACACCGTGCCTGATGTTGCAGCAGTGCTTGAAAGAGCCTTGACGGACAAAAGCATGCAACAGCCGTTTTCGGCTGCAGCGTACTCAAGGTTTCGGAGAGCACTTGGGAAGCTGCTATGGATGGCACAGTCACGGCATGATCTGAAATTGTTTCTTAGCCTGATAGGATCACAGCAAGCTGCTCCTACGCATGGTACTGAAATGGCAATCAAAGCTTTGCTACGTTTTTTGCATGGAGATGTGGGAACTTGTCTGCGGCTTCCATCGCCGAAGTATGAGGAACTTATGATTGGAGCTGCACGACATTGCATTCTGCACTCTTTTTCAGATGCTTCCTTTGCACCATATAGATTCAATGGCAGAAAGGGGATTACAGGTGGTGTGGTTTTCTGCGAAGGTGGACTTGTGCGATCCATTGCACGCCAGCAACAGTCAGTTTCACTTTCGTCTTGCGAAGCCGAGCTCTATGCACTGCAAGCTGTACCTCAAGAAAGTGTGGCTTTCAGCCAATTCTGTCAGAGGGTCTATGTTGGTTTGGGAGAGATGCAACCGAGGAGCGTGCCAAAGATTCTGTTAGAATCCGATATAGCTCTTCTGCATTGCAATTGCTTGTGGGCCAGGATATTCCTAAGAGGAGCAGGCATGTGGAGATTCGTTTGGCATGGATGAAATCCAAAATGGCTTCTGGAGAACTCGAGATCGAGCACCGAGCAGGAACTGAGAATGTTGCTGACCTGTTCACAAAGTGCCTGAGCACGAAAGACTTCCTACGTCATCGTGCAAGCTTAGGTTTTGAAGCCGTGGAGGTGCCTGCCAGGGATCTTCGATCAGTCAATGACATGTTGCTCGTCAATGATGTTGTTTCTGGAAAACAAGAGATTGCATTTGTCGAAGTGTGCTGTGGCACGAATTCAGCTCTTCGTGATGCATGTCGAGTTGCTCGAATGCCCTATGTTGGAGTTGTGAAAGAGGTTGAGACCGATGCAATGTTTGCACGAGTGAAGCAGTTTGTAGGGGTCCAAGCTCAACTTGGGTATCGCTGGATTCATGTGCATGCCTCTACACCATGTAGCTCAGGCTCACCGTTGAAGAATTTTGGAACTGGGGGTTTGAGTGAAGCCGATGTTGCATGGGAATGCATCATGAAAGCTGTGCCTAAGTATTTGACTCTGGGGAATTCGAGATCATTTGAACTCCCAAGGAACAATAACATTTGGAAGGGAGATGAAACCAAGCATGTCTTGAAGCACTGTGGTTTAGAATTTGAATCAGAAGTGTTTCTTTGTCAAACTGGATGCAAAGCAGACAATGGTTTGCCTGTAGGGAAATGCCTCATTTTTCGAAGCTCATTTTCAGGTTTTTGCAACGTGTTGACAAAGCGTTTTGGATCGTGCACATGTGAGAAACATGCTGGTGTGATGGATGTGAACTGGGTCAGGACTGGTTCATACACCAAAGAACTCGCAAAGGGAATTCTGGCAGCTGTGAGAGCTGCACGTCGCGCCGCATGACTCACCAAGGAACACCGCATGAACTTCCTTAGGAATTCATGCAACAACCAGAGAGAGAAGTTTTTTTGGCATGTCCTGTCTCCGGACAGCGCACAGTTTGAGAGGGGGACAGGTATGCTGGAGATGTTTTCTAGATTTGTAATGTAGGTTTGGGAATGGTTGCATGTTTGCACGTTGTTTTTCAAACCTGCATGGAACAATTTTATTTGCGTTTTTGTGTGCATGTGCTTTATTTCAACTGAACCCAAAACAGACGAAACAAACAGACGGCAGTTGATGTGAAGCACTGAAACGAAGCACAGCAGTTGATGTGACACCTACTGCATTCCGATGCACGTCGTTTAGGAGTGCATGTTGTTTACTTTTGGTTTTGGTTTGTCGCCGAATGCGAAACGCAAACAGACAAACGGCAGTTGATGTCACTGAAACAAACGCGAAACTGCAGTACAGTTGATGTGGAACACAGAACAGTTTATGTTTTCATTTTTGATTTTTGCGTTCAAGCACGGAGAGAGGGAATTCACTGCAAAGATGTCACAACACATGTTCTGACGCGCGACATCAAAGATGTCTGAAAGGAAAACTCCAGGTGACACAGCAGGTAACCTCTCAGGTTTTGTGCTCGGCCGGACTCTTTTCTTCCTTTTGGTGTGTGTGTGAGGGTTGGAAACAGTTTCAACTAATTAAGTAGTTGCCTGCCGCCGACTTAGAGCCATGGCAAACCGACCTACACCACCACCGAATTCAGCTGGCATGGAATGCTATCCTGGGACCGATATGACTGGAGTGGAAATGGAGCTTTTGCGTGAATTGATGCGCAAGGCAGAGCGCAACCAGATGATGACACAGACTCTGTCCTTGCACCAATTAGAACATAAGCATGCTCCTGACCCGCGTCAGGCTGAATGGAATGCACAGAAGGCCGCAGGACAATGGCCAGGATGGAAGGGAAATGGACCGCCGCCAAAGAGTGTGAATCCGCCTACATCGTCTGGGCGACCGCCCAAGATGCACATCCTCTTTGGAACAAAGATGATTGCCTTATTGTTTGTCACATTGGTGTTTTGCAATCTACTTGCAAAACAAGTGGAACTGCTTCTAAGTTGTACCTGTTTAAGAAGGTGCCCCAGGAGAAACAGTGTACTGTATGTCACTGCGTGGAATCCAACAAACAGTTGAATCTTTCAACTAACGCTGAACTGTATGTTCTTTCTCTAACACAAGTTTTCTCTTTTCTTTGAACATGGTCGGTATGAACAACTGGAACTCTTGATGTGACAACACTCTCCTTTTGTTTTTCTTTGAGTTTCGGAAGGGTTGTTCATCGTACCAGACTGACCAAACGAAAAGAGACAAACTTAAACAAACCCATGATTCTTTGACATGTTGGGCAATCAATCTATGTCCACGCCGCTCGCTCAAGTGGACCAAAGTTTCCACTGAATGCAACAGGGAAACATTTTCAATTTTGATGCGTCGTAGTGGGCGCATTGCGATCAACAGCCCCGTAGTGCTTGGTGGGCCGATCAAGGGCCGATTCTCAGTGATTCAATTTGCTGGGACCTTCTTTTGCGCATTTTTGGCTGGATCGCTGTTCATTATTTGGTTGCTTCTTGCATGAACAACACCTTCCCTGTGCATTGGACAGTAGTTGACGTCAGATCTGAGCAGGACTTCGTCAGGTGGGAATCTTCCAATATCTGGCACTTGACTGTGGTTTTCAGTTTGGGCAGCGTCAGGAACAATCTCATCGCATTTTTGTATCTGACTCAGGCTGACCGAGGTCAATTACGATCAACGTGTTTTGCATTTGCAGTTGAGATCACAGATTGTTATCAAGACCTGGCAGAGTTGACACAGCAACCATGACCAGCCCATCAGAAATTTCCGACAATTCTCCAAACCATCTATTTGGGGGGGATGGGCAGGTTTTGGATTCGGAATTTCCACATGACCTTTTCGCAGGCGATGCCGAAACTTTTGACAGGTTCGAAGAGTGCCCAGTTTTGTGGGATGACGTGGAGCTGCCCTCAGAATCTTCAGTTGAGAAGTTGTGGCTTAATTTGGACAGAAGAATCGATTTTAAGATGCTATGGGAAAAAGGAACATGGAAACAAATTTTTGGTGATTCTCCGAGTCTTTTGAAACCATCGTTCCAGCAGTTTGCAAGACCTGCATTCACAGCCTGTCCTTCTCTGTTGGACTTGGAGACGGTGAAGCCCAGCAAGAGACTCAGAGTGGTTCATTTTGCAGACCACTGGAAACAGGTAGTGACTATAGTTGATGAGTTGTCATGGACCGAAGATCAAGACGCAAAACTTGATACGGCAATCAAGAGATGGTACGACCTAGTGCTGCGTTTTCCTTTTGGCATTGCAATCAAAGATCAGATGTCATTAATGGCTGACGTGTCGGACCAGCTGAGAATTTTGAGGGATGTCTTTGCGACCAAGACCCTGATCAAGAGGGCAAACTCGTTGCAGCGTTATGTCAATTTCTTGGACACAGAGGGCATCCTTTTTCCTGGCGACGAAGCTGCACTGCATCGGCACTTTTGTGCTGAAAGGGACATGGGAAGTCCCCCGAGCCGGTTGCAGTCAGTCGTGGAAGCTATCCGGTTTGCTGAACACGTTTTGGGTGTCTCTCAACTTGGTGCAGAGCTGTTGTCCAAGAGGGTAGTGGGTGCTTCGAAATTTCAACCTTCTGGGCCTAGGCGTCAAGCGTCACCTTTCACTGTCAAAGAGCTCAAGATTCTCCATGCAGTGCTTGAATCGCAGTCGGAGGAATTGTGGGACAGGTTAATGGCTGGTGCAACACTATGTGCAGTTTACAGCAGAAGCAGATGGGGTGACTTGCAACATTCAGAAGCAATGGCCGCAGACCCCAATCACTGGGAACCGGCCTACATAGAGTTCACTGTCAGGGACCACAAGACGAAAAGGGCCAATGCTTGGTCTGAAGGTTTTCTCCCGGCGGTGGCTCTTGCGACTGGTGTCACGCCAGAGGATTGGGGACGTACATGGCTTGTTGTCAGAGCGTGTCTCCAAGGTGACATTTCAGCTGGTTTCCCAGTCATGCCCGCGCCTGGTGGTGACGAATTGGCCACCAAAAGACCGATCAGTTCGGATGAGATGGGCAAGTGGGTCAGGATGCTGCTGGTGAGACATGGAGCTGACCTCCAAGGCAGAAAGATCAGCTCACACTCATGCAAAAGCACCATGCTTTCCTACATGGCGAAGTTTGGTTGTGACATCACCACGCGTGAAATCCTGGGTGGCCATGTGAGTCACTTGAAGAGCGTTCTGATGTACAGCCGTGACGCCCTTGCTGGGCCATTGCGCGAACTGGAGAAGGTGCTGCTTTCCATAAGGCAGCAACAATTCAATCCCGATGCGTCGAGGTCTGGCAGGTTCTCAGAAGTTTGCAAGATCGAGGACAACGAGCCCAACGACTGCCGTGCAGCACCTGACATCCTTCAAGCGGCTGAAGTTGGAAAAGAGGTGTTGCCGGTCGACTCAGACTCGAGCAGCGAAGATGTAAGTGACACTGATTCATCAGCTGATGAAGAGGCTAGCAGCGTGGGACGTGCTGCAAGATTGGTCAGGTGCCCTACAGCTCCAAGTGGCACATCGCTGGTGCAACATACAAAGTCGAAGATGCTGCATCTTCTGGCCGATGGCTATCAAAAAATCTTCATGTGTGGTCGACAGAGAGGTGATGCCCACCAACCACCTTCGCAAGTTCGGTGGGATTCGCCCTGTTGCTCAATGTGTTGGAAGTCGGCCAAAACTAAGCTTGGCTCCAGAATCGTCCACTCTTGATCAGATGTGACGTTTGCGAGCGGTACAAATGAACAAGCACGCAGCGGTAGTTGCAGTTCATCACACGCTGGATTTTTGTTGGAAAACACATCCAAACACATAGGCCTGTATGGCCAAGAGATGTCATGCCATTCATTTCGGCAGTTGTCCTGTGGTATTGGCAAGTGAGGGGTGAAGAACATGTATTGTTTCTTTGCTGTCAACCCATGCCAGTCAGAAGCAGTTGCAATCGTGAGGAACTTATCAGCGATACATGTGCGCTGGTTCAAGCCCACATTTTGTGGATGTAACAGTGGTGGTAACCACAACTCATGCTGAGCATGCGATTTGTTGAATGGCGGTTGTGAACCATTTTTCTGCAGTCTTTGAAATTGAAGGTTTTCATCACAATTTTCAATCTGTCATGTTGTGTATTTGAATTTCTGACACTAGAGTTTTGCACGGCATGGCGTTGGTGGATTCTGAAAGCGCTTTCAAAAAGCGTTGTGACCAGTTGCAAGCTGGGTTGGCAGAGAAGGCAGAGGCGCAGAACTTGACAACCTTTTCAACGTTTGCATTCTCAGCTGGATCCCCTCAGAATCAGGTTTCAGATGCTGAAATCAACAAGTTAGCAGAGTCCATTTATGGAACCCCCACTTTGGGCGATGTAGCAACCATCAGAAGGCTTCATTTTGAATCGTGCACTTATCTCTTGAATGACATGAAGACCTCTGCCAGCAACACGGATGCGTCGGAACCTCTGAAGAAATTACCGTTTGTTGAGAAACAAACAAGATTAAAAGCACAAAAGAAACGCATCACAGGGCTTTTGCACAAACCCGATCAGCAGCCTGCTCACAGTCTGATTGACCTTGCCTTCCATATCGTAGAAACAGGCGCACTGACTTACATTGGACCATCGAAGTGTCACTCCAGGGAGATGGAAATCCAGTCCGAGTCCAAGCAGAAGTCGAAACAAATCATTACGATTGAACAGGGTTCGTTGAAGTCTTCAGTTAGCAGTGGCTTGTCAGATGTGGACACATCCACGGAATTGCGTTTGTTCTTTGCATTGCAAAGACGACATTTAGCATTTGAGCTTGTGCATCTTCTTTCGTGGCAGCCGTGTCAAATCTGGTTGGATAAGCTGATGGGTTCATTGATGCATGAACCTTCGCACACAGGGCCGGGGCTGAGTTTGACTCAGATTTTGAAGGCCGACAGGGAAATCTTCACGCTCATGGCCTCAGAGTTCAGTGGCAGCTTGGTTGGAGACAAAGGCAAAGCACCCCCTTTGGATGAGATTTTCACGAGGCTGATGCATGATCCGAGAGTGAACGTGCATCTCATTGCCATGCCCCGAGTTCAACCTGGCATTGGCAACCCAAGTCTGAAAGGACCCAAGAGGGAGTTGGATTCAACCGGTGGCGCGCCCAAAGGACAGCCGCCGAAGAAGCCCAAGTTCAATGACAGAGAACCGGCAAAAATTCCTGACGAGCTCAAAGGCCTCAAGCTCAGGACCAGTGAAGGGAAACCCATGTGCTGGCACTTCAACCTCAGCAAAGGCTGCAACAATCAGACTAAGAATGGACGATGCAAGTTTGGGTATCACACATGCATGCGCTGCCTGAAGCCGAAGCACGGCGCATCGGCATGCCACTCCAACGCTGCTTCGTGACATGACGTGAAGGTCGCTGCAAGTGCGTCTGCTTGTGGTGATCGCAATGTGGATTCAGACGCAAGTTTTGAGGTTGATGGTACAGTTTTGGGAGTTACAAGCCCAGTCGATTTTCCAAATTCTCCTAGCTCCAAGCGGCATGATGGTGTCGGATTGGTTGTCGAAATCTTTGCAGGTTCCTGCCGGCTCAGTAAGGCCTGTGGCAAACTTGGACTTCGAGCCTTGCCAATAGACAAGGACCCAAGGAGAGCAGAAAGCTGTGTGGTGGCAAACTATGACCTGACTGATGCACAGCAGTACAGCACTTTGGTCGAAGTCCTGCATGCAGAGAGGAAATTTTTGGTTCATGCTCACTGCGCCCCTAGTTGCGGCACTGCATCGAGGGCAAGAGGGCGCAAGGTTCCTGGAATGCCTTCGCATTTACAACCCCAACCACTGCGCAGTGACGATCACCCCGACGGGTTGCCATCTCTATCAGAGAAAGACAAGGCTCGGGTAGACAGTGCAAATGCCTCTTACAAGGCGACCGCTGAATTGCTAGCAATGCTGATCCAGTGGAATGTCTCTGTTTCCATCGAGAATCCTTCCAACTCGTTATTTTGGAAAACGAGCTGGATCCAAAAACTCTTGGAAATGGTGCCAAACGGTCACGATACCTTCTTAGACCACTGCATGCATGGCGGCTCAAGGGATAAGGCTTCGCGTTTTTGGTCGTACAACCCCATGAGACCCAACGAGAACATGCTGCAGACTTTGGCACTGAAATGTGACGGGAGTCATATCCATAAATCTTGGAAACCAACGTTTCAGAACGGAGTGGTCTCCTTCCCCACGAAAGAGGAGGCAGCATACCCACAAATTTTGTGCGAAAGACTGGCGTCCATCTTTTTGTATGGGGCAAAGATCAGGAATCTGACAGGCCCCATAGATCTTGTGGAGCAAACTCAGGTGGACCTTCTTGACGCGGGCAAAAGACAGCTTTTCACAAGTCAGCAACGTTCCAAAACTGTTTTACAACCAGTTTCTGAGTTTGGGCATTTTGTTGCCGTGGCGATACCCTTAAACTGTGACAGCCTGCCTGCCTTGATAGCCACTTTGCCTAAAGGTTCAAAGTCCACATCCCGTCTGGTAAAGCGGGGTTTTTCCAGGGATGTTTTCAAAGCGGAGCACTGTGGGAAAATCCTCATACACCAAGACCTCAAGCACGGCTTGGACTATGAGGTAGTCATGGTTGGAGTGCCCAGATCCCCCACCGAGTTTCTGAAAGCAGCAACACAAGTTGGTCATCCGAGAGGACACTTGGTCAGGACGTCGTTGGATGTAGACCGAGCCATAAAAGCAAACCTTGAGTGGCCGGAACACGAGCTGATGGCACACAGAGCAACTGTGTTCAAAAGCTGGCTGAAAAAGGCTGTTGAACTCAAGAATCAAGAGGATGACCTTCATGAGAAGCTCCCAGAGCACCTCAAAACAATCTTGCGCGGAAAGAAATTGAGCCTTTGGAAGCACATACTTGTTTCTCTAGGATACCCAGACGCAAAGATCGTGGATGAGGTCGCTGCGGGGTTCTCTTTGACAGGATGGGCGAAAGAAAGCGGTGTGTTCGATACTCATGTTCGAGCTGCCACTATGACGGTGGACCAGCTGAAAGGAGTGGCACTCGGCTTGAACGCTGCGGTGGTTGGGGCTCCCAAAAGAGCCCCGTGGACACCTCTGGACGAAGCTGCCTTGCAAGAAACCGTGGCAGAAGTAGACAAAGGTTGGCTTGCGGAATGCGGTGAAGTCGACATGAAACGGCAATTCATAGCCAAGCGATTCCCAATCCAACAGAAGAACAAGATGAGGTTGATCGATGACTTCTCAGTTTGCGGGGTCAACTCCACAGTAGGCCTACCTGAGAAACTTCGAGTGGAGTCGGTGGACCAGATCGTGGCCATCTTGTTAGCGATGATGAGATCGGTCGGCAAGACTCAGAAGCTACCTTGGGTTGGTCGCACATTCGACCTAAAATCCGCTTACAAACAATTTGGAGTCAGTGAAAGTGATGCCAACCTCTTGAAGATGTTGCAACTCAGCGCGCTGATGAAACTTTATTTTTCCTCTCCCAAAAAAGAAGCTGAAAGCAGCTTCTAGTAGGACTCCCTCTTGCGTGGCGTGCGTCCTCTGCGTTCCCCCGCGCGGTGCATTTGGGTAGTGGTGACTTTGTGGTGGCTGCGGGTTCAACCAACAGTGGTTTCTTGTGTGTTTGTTCTGTTTCAAGAGTGAAACTTTTAATCTGCAGCTGCAACACGTCACTCTCATGTTTTTACAGGTGAACAGAGGTTCAGCTTTGTTATTGCACACTGCGCAAGGATGACACACACAAATTGCAATCTGAAGCGTGATATGTTCTGTCAACCATCCACTGAATTATATATTCGTGTGGCCTCTTCGTTTCAAGTAAGCGCCTCCAAAGGGAGGGAGGGTGGGTCCACTTATTTAGTGGCGTGTTTTTCTCTTTTTGTGCCATGGGGGTGAAATGTTGAGACGGCAGGTGCATAAAGTGAAGTGAGGTGTTTTTGCATTCCTGGACCTGGTTTCATTGCAATTTTTGGTGTTGGACCAGTTACGGTATTTTTTTTGGAAAGTGGTGACTTTTTGGAAAGACTGGATGAACACCGACGTTCAGAGAGAGCAGTTTGATGGTGACAGTTTCCTGTCAATGGTTTCGGACCCTGTTGCGAGAGCCTCGGATGAAACTGCTGAAGACGTTTTGCAAAGCTCAGTTTGCAATGAACCTGTAGTTGCACTTTTAATGTCGGAACAAAGTTGTCCAGATGTTTCTCAACATGAACCTGGTTTGCATGGCTTGGAGGGTTCTCAGCATGACCTTGGATTTCAAGACTTGGACAGTTGCTGCCTTCCACAACCTTCCCAGGGTGAATTTGTGGCTGAGACCCCAGATGAACCAGTTTCAAGAGCAGATTACAACAGAGCGTTGTTTGAAGCCCGCATGTCATCAATGAGTGATGTAGAGTTGAAGATGCCTTGGGAAACGGGAATCATGAAACAACTTTTTGACAGCGATGATGATTCTGTTTTTCCGAAAGTAGTACCTGCAGTGCCACCAGATTACTTGATGCCTGTTGCAACAAGCGGTGCAGAACCTTCTGAACCTTTGGGTATGTCAGGGAGGCCCACGGCTGATATCTTGGTGCATGCAGAAGTGTCTATGCCGCTGTATTCATTTGCAATCAAAGTTGTGCCTGACAGAGACATGTTTTCGGAGGAAGCTGCAGTCTGGGAAAAGGCCATTCATAAGTGGTTGCAGGTGTTTGACATTCTTGGATTTCCTGGCATGTTGGGTCATGCGTTGCTTTCTGAACAGGTAGACGCGGTGAGTGGATCTCGGAGTGCAGTCCTACGTGATGCGCTTGGAGTCAAATCCCCAAGGACTGCTCTTAAACGGGCTCAGACACTACTGCGTTATTTTTCATGGTTGCAATCAAACGGTCATGAATGGGATCCATGGGACAGAACGATGTGCCTACAGTACATGGGACAGACTGGAACTCAAGTGCAAGCTGCATCAAGAGGCATTACTTTGTTGGAGGCGCTTAGATTCAGCAAGTATGTAATGGATTTACCAATTCCAGAGACGCTGCTGTCGGATCCCCAGCTGAGAGGCAGGGCACAGAGGCTGATGGTTGCAAAGGACACCTATCACCCTGCTAGGCCTCTTAAGGCATCGGAATTGGCGGCACTTGAAAAGGCCATGGACTCTGGCATGGACACAAGGGATGTCTACCTTTTGGGCGCAGTGATTTTTGCAGTACTGTCCAGATCAAGGTGGTCGGACCTCAGGTACGTAGATCAATTCTGGGTCGAGCGTGCAGAGTTCAATGGGGAGCCTTTTGGATTTGTGGAGGCCAGAACAAAGTTCCACAAGACGGCCACGAGTCTTGCAAAAAAGTTGAGGTATATGCCCCTTGTGGCTCCATTGCAAGGGGTTACAGACGTTGACTGGTCAAAATTTTGGCTTGAATCTATGCTGGAATTGAATGTGGACATCAACCATGAACCTTTTGGGGCAATTTGCAGGGCCCCGTCACAGGGTGGTGGGCTGTGCGCTCGTTCATGCACTTCGGAGGAGATTGGGGCTTTCATCAATAAGCTCCTCAAGACGGGCTCGGACAATTCAATCTCATCGCACAGTTTCAAGCACACCACTCTGGTTTGGTGCAGTGCTTATGGTTTGGATGAACCGTCCCGCACCCTGCTGGGGCATCACGAGCTGCAAGGCTCAAAGTCAATGGCAGTATACTCACGGGACATGCTGACGCGGCCGTTGCAACTTTACTGCAGCATGTTGTCAAACATCAGGAAGGACCATTTCCGTCCTGACGAATCCCGCACAAGTAGGATGCTGGACTTGATGAAGATTTCAGAGAATGTTGTGGGAGCAGGCGACAAGGCTACAGCTACAACTGCCCAGGTTACTTTCGACCCTAGTCATGGGGCAAATGATGTTGGTGGATATGAGCCTCCTACACCGGTGGAGACGGAATGCAAGTCGACGATTGACGACGAGCAGGTGGAGGAGGAGTCCAGTGAGATCCCTTCATCGGACTCCAGTTCGGATGAGTCGGATAGCGACAGTTCTGGAGCCAAGCCACCTGCCAGGGTTGATATCCCTGGTCCCGTTTGGAGAAATAGGAGAAGTCATGTGGTGCACAAGTGCTCGGAGATCGAACAGCAGACTGCATGTGGCAGGCTCATCGTTCAAGCGAACTTTGAGTTGTTGGAACAGGGGTGCTCCTCCTTGAATGCAAGGTGTAGCCGGTGCTTCAAAGGTGAGGTGATCACCAATTTGGGGGGGCTTGTAGAAGCCTTTGACCGGCAGAGGGCTAAGCGCCCCAGAGCTAAGTCAGCGAGCAGGCGTGGATGAAAAGTGTGCCTCAGTGACTTCACCTGATTTTTTCCTCAATCAGCTTGCCATACTTGAAATATATTCCTTGTCATTGCATGTCTTTGATTTTAGATCTCATGTGCAGAAACGTCAACTGTGACATCAATTTTTAATAGGATTGATACGGCAAAAGTGCCATCTTAAGAAAGATAGATGTGAGCATCCTGAGGCAATGGCCATCTGATTGAGCGCAATCAGTTTTTCAAAATGGTTTAGAGCCGAAAGCGGTGTGGAGACCATGACATGAGTTGAGAGCAACTGCACGTTTTGGTTCCAGGCTGTGTCCAGCATTTGAGCTGGCAAAGGTGTTTCTGCAAAGGAAATCAACATGGCATGAACATGTCAGGGAGTCACCATTTTCTTTTGGAAATTTTTGTGACTTCATTTCTTGAAGGGCAGTGGGATAACCCCACTCTTGCGCTATGGCCACCTCGTCGATACTGGACTCTGAGGCGACCTTTGTTCAGCAGGCGGAGGATGCGGGGCTGACTCAATTATGGGTGGACGCCCTAAAGGCAGGATCGTTGGCTACGTTTGCAAAGCTGGCTTTTGCAGTGACCAGTCCTGGGACGGTGGCCACGGATGAGCAGGTGGATAGATTCCTGAACACCTTGCGCCCAGGAACCCCAGCTACCATAGCTGAACTGGCAGCATTCAAAAGGATCTTATTCGAGAGTCAGACCTTGATGATGCATAGCTTCAAAGCGGCTGCAAAGGGTGAAGAATCAGCGCCGAAGCGCATGGCACAGCCCGAAAGGGATGCGCGACTGGAAAGGCAGAGGGAACAATTGAGGGGGCTTGAAATCAAGGGCCCATTGGAACCTGCCCATGGGCTTTACGATCTTTGCGCCGCCATGATTGAGCGCAATGAGATCTCCTACATCAACCCCAATAGATGCTTATCCCGGCAGCAAGAGCTTATGGGGTCGAAGCCAGAGAAAGAGATTCAACTTGATGCTACGAAGACATCGCTCATCGTGAAGGAGCAGCAGAGCCATTCAGAGATTAGCATCAGCTCAGACTTGGCGCTATACCAGGCGCTCCAAAGGCGCACTTTGGCAATGGATTTGACGGGCTTGGCTTCCTACGAAGTTATGAGAAAATGGATTGATCGTCTCTTCTCTCTTTATGCCCAGGCCCCAGCACCTGGGTTCCAAAAGGTGACCCAAGCTCAGTTGCTACGTGCGGACCGCCAAGCATTTGTGCGCATCAGTGAACAATTTACAGGGTCCTTGAAGACCTTTGCGGGGGCTGGCAAGCCGTTGGACCCGCTCATTGAGCGTTTGGAGGCCGACATGACAGTGACTTACTTTATGTTGCCGATACCTGCAGGCCAGGGACAAGGGGGCAGCAGCACAGACAAGGTTGACAAGGACAAAAAGCGCCCTGAAGCACCAGGCAACACAAAGGGTCCCACGAACCAGAACAAGCATCAAAAAGGTGCATCAAAGGGTTCAAACAAGGGACCAAAGGGCAAAAAGAGAGATCCGGTACCGCAGTCTCTGAAAGGGATGCACTCAAGGACGCCGCAAGGCGACCCCATTTGCTTTGCCTTTAACCTGGGCTCATGCAAACAAGGAGCGGCATGTCCTCGCAAACATGTGTGTGCAGTGCCGGGCTGTTACAAGGCTCATCCTCAAACAGAACATCAATGACAAGATGGTCATGCTGTTGGAGATGAGACACAAGTGAAAAAACGGAAACTTCAACCTCTGGAAGTTGAACACCGAAGTAATTCTGATGGTGTGAAACCACAGCTTGGAGAATCTGGTTTTTTCTGCATGGAACTGTTTTGCGGTACAGGTAACCTGACCTATGCAATGAAACATTTTTTCCTGACAGCTTCGGAATTGATCACAAAGTGAACAAACCAAAAGTCAAAGTTGTCTGCCTAGATTTGACGAAAGAGGACCACCAAGACCTGGTGGAGCAGTGGGCATTATCTGGGAAGTGCCTCTGGGTCCATTTTGGGGTTCCCTGTGGCACGGCTTCGCGTGCAAGATTTCGACGCATTAGCAGGAAGATACATGGGCCTCCTCCTTTACGTACACCACAATTTCCCGATGGGAAGCCCGGCCTCACAGGGCTGCATGCAGTGAAACTGAGGGCGGCAAATCGCCTTTATAGCTACATGCGCAGGCTCATAAAACAGCTACATGCAATGGACATTATTTGGACGGTTGAGAACCCTTTCACATGTTTACTTTGGGATACATCTTATTGGAAGGACATTGAGAAGTGTACGGACCCGTTTTATTGTGAGCTGCACAATTGCATGTTTGGTGGAAAGCGTTTGAAGCGCACATGTTTGGCTTCTAATAGCAGTGCGGTGATGTCATTGAATATTTTATGTGATGGACAGCATGAACATGCCCCGTGGTCCATCAACAATGGTGTCTTTGATACCTCACTGGAGGCCGAATACACACCATGTTTAGCCAAAGCTTTGGCTACAGCAATTCTGGAGGGTATTTCAGGTCAATACAAGCTCCCTCATGTTGCGCAGCATGCGAAGAAGCTTAAGCTCTCACACTTTCATGCCATAGCAGCTGCAAAACAACCCACCAAAGCGCTTCAGCTTTCCACGGTCCCTGAGTTTTCACATATTGTTGTGCTTTCCAATTTACCATGTCATGTTACTTTCAGCATTTCAGATTCTATTTTACAACAGTGTTTGAGCGTCACATGGCTCCAGCACGCCTACACCATTCCCTGTCAGAGTCGCTTATTGAGAGCAACCAGAAAAAAGGGGGGTGAAATCCGTCGCTTCAAGCTTTCAGTGGAACACACGCAGACACTGAGATCATTGTCAGACACTGGTCAGAAAGGTTCAAGTGATGCGGAACTGCAGTTGAGGGAATGCACAAAATGTGGGGATAAGTGTACCCCTTTTTCATTTGTTTTGGATGCTGATTGCACAACTGGGGATTGCTGTGACTGGGTGTTTGGTATTAGATGGACGCCAGAGGAATTTATATCTCAGGCGGTTGCAGTGGGACATCCATTTATGGTTTTTTCGGGATTGCCGACGGAAGTCAAAGACGCCTGCTTGCATGTTGCGGAAAGTGAGGAGTTTGAGGTGATAAACAACCGATGCAGCAAGCTGGGCGAGTGGCTGAGATTGTCCAAGAGTTTGCAAAAGGAGGAGCAGGTAATGAAATCAGGAATGCCGGCTGACCGTAGAAAGATTTTGGAGAGCAAGCGGTTGTGCCTGATGAAACATATCATCCAGGAAGAGCAGTATGAAGACAGAGATCTTGCGTTGGATTTGGAAAGGGGATTTTCACTGGTGGGAGAAGTCCCACGCTCAAATGTTCTGCCTGAAAAGTTAATACCCGCTACGATGACTACGAAGGACCTGAAGCAGAATGCGAAGAAGGCAAACCTGGCCTTGAGATATATGACAAGGAGCAGCGGGTCGGATGACCTGGATCAGAAACTTTGGGAAAAGACGCAACTGGAGGTTAGCAAAGGATGGCTGGCTGGCCCAATTGACTGGGATAGTTTGCCTGAGGATGCCACTGTATCCCGACGTTTTCCGCTGGACCAATCTGGGAAAGTGCGACCGATTGACGACTTGAAACAAAGTCAGGTAAATGCAACTGTTACCTCTTTTGAGCAAGCCACTGTAGACGGTCCAGATGTTATCAGTGCATTTGCCATATTCTTCATGCGATGTTTGCAAGCGGCTGGGAAAAGCACCGACCTATTGGGAAGGTCACTGGACCTCGCTTCAGCGTATAGACAATTGGCTATAGCAGAAGATTCCCTGAAGCATTCCTTCTTATCGGTTTATTCACCTCATAGCAAAAAGGCCGAACTGTTTAGCCAAATTGCTTTGCCCTTTGGATCGAGGACGGCGGTAAACGCTTTTATCAGGTGCGCAAGATTTCTTCAATGGGTGTCGGCGCGTTGCCTAAAATTGCCGGTGTCATGTTACTTCGATGACTTTGTAGCCTTCTCGACACCTGGCTTGGCCAACAACACTCAAGCTGCATTGTGTCTCATGCTAGACATACTTGGCTGGAGCTTTGACAGGGAAGGGCCTAAGAGCGATGAATTTTCGCGGCTGGTCATGGCCCTAGGAGTCCAATTTGATCTTTCTGGATGTGCTGATGGTCTACTCACGGTATCAAATACAGACAAGCGTGTCAAGGAGACCACTGAATTGCTTGATCAAGTTCTTGCGGCTTGTGCGTTGGATAAAAAGAGTGCATTGACTTTGAGGGGGCGCCTGGCTTTCTGCGATTCATTCATCTTTGGAAGAATGGGAAAAATTGCATTGCAAAATATAACGAAGCATGCGTACAACACGCCCTTCAGAGCTGAGCTGTCGGACACGTTGGTGGATTCACTTAAGCTGCTGAAGGACAGAGTGCTCCTGGGAAAGCCCAGGCAATTGCAATGCGAACTCTTGCAGCCCATGTTCCTATTTACGGATGCTAGCTTTGATCAGGTCAAGGGAGCGGGGCTTGGAGCGGTTTTGATTTCAGGCGATGGCCACATCATTTCTTGGTTTGGAGTTTGGGCCGAGGTTTCAGACTTGGCAGCCTTTTTAACAGACGGAAGACAGAATGCAATTGGAGAACTGGAAACCTTAGTAGTTGCCATGTCCCTTATGGTTTGGAGCCAGTTGCTGAAATCGGCGCCGCTTATGGTCTACATCGACAATGAGGGTTCGAAATTTTCTTTGATCAAGGGCTACTCCAGCTCACCGTCCATAACTGCTATATGCGCGCTTGCAGCCACCTACCTGGACAGCTACTGTATCTTACCCTGGTTCAGCAGAGTTCCTTCTTCGTCAAACTTGGCTGACTTCCCCTCCAGGTTGATGGATCATCCTCTTTTAAGAAGAGAATTGAGAATCCCTGAGAGGGACGCCAGAGATGCCTTCAAAGGAAGCATGAGTTTCATCAAAATGGCAAAGACGCCACAATAAACATGGGTGGGGGCCGTGGCGAAAGCGGGCGGCGTGAATTCCCCATCATCTAAGAAGTAAAAAGTGTGCGCTGATCGTCTTTGACTGGAGCGGGTGACCTGTGTTTTTGATCCATCTTTTTTCATCAGCTGAGAGCAGTTTGGCGACGGAATGTTTATTTGCGAGATTTCGGCGAGAGCGTTGTTTTATATGTATATATATATATACACAGATGTATGCATATATATATATATGTTCTTTTATGTGTAAGTTTCGTCAATCTGTGCTGAGCACTGAGGAGATGACTTTTTGTTTGTGTGTTGCGTTTTGTTTTACTGCACGTTCGTTATGGATGTCCACGGTTTTTGGGTTTGGGAAAATAAGTTGCAGCTCAGCGCGCTGATGAAACTTTATTTTTCCTCTCCCAAAAAAGAAGCTGAAAGCAGCTTCTAGTAGGACTCCCTCTTGCGTGGCGTGCGTCCTCTGCGTTCCCCCGCGCGGTGCATTTGGGTAGTGGTGACTTTGTGGTAGCTGCGGGTTCAACCAACAGTGGTTTCTTGTGTGTTTGTTCTGTTTCAAGAGTGAAACTTTTAATCTGCAGCTGCAACACGTCACTCTCATGTTTTTACAGGTGAACAGAGGTTCAGCTTTGTTATTGCACACTGCGCAAGGATGACACACACAAATTGCAATCTGAAGCGTGATATGTTCTGTCAACCACCCACTGAATTATATATTCGTGTGGCCTCTTCGTTTCAAGTAAGCGCCTCCAAAGGGAGGGAGGGTGGGTCCACTTATTTAGTGGCGTGTTTTTCTCTTTTTGTGCCCCCCCCCACCCTGCAAGTAGTGGTGAGAGCACCACTTTTTCTCTTGGTTGACATGAACATTCACACAATGTGTTTCACAGAATACGTGTGGAAGGCCACTTTATAACGTATTCTTTCTTTTCTACTTACCCCCGAAAGCGGGCGGCGTGAATTCCCCATCATCTAAGAAGTAAAAAGTGTGCGCTGATCGTCTTTGACTGGAGCGTGTGACCTGTGTTTTTGATCCATCTTTTTTCATCAGCTGAGAGCAGTTTGGCGACGGAATGTTTATTTGCGAGATTTCGGCGAGAGCGTTGTTTTATATGTATATATATATATATACAGAGATGTATATATATATATATGTTCTTTTATGTGTAAGTTTCGTCAATCTGTGCTGAGCACTGCGGAGACGACTTTTTGTTTGTGTGTTGCGTTTTGTTTTACTGCACGTTCGTTATGGATGTCCACGGTTTTTGGGTTTGGGAAAATAATGCCTTGAAATCTGGGCCTGACGCAGTAAAACTCTTTGACGTCCTTGCACTTCCCTTCGGAGCCACAGGAAGTGTGGTGGCCTTCTTGGGAGTGGCGGCGTCTCTAGCCTTCATTGGCACGAATGGCCTTTACATCTGTTGGTCGAGCTTCTTTGACGACTTCACTTCAGTGACACCTCAGTCCTTGGCCGAAAACACTAAGTTCTACATCGAGTCCATCAGGCTCATTGGGATTGACTTTGCAGCGGAGGGCGACAAGGCCCCACCCTATGACCCAGTGTTCAAGTCGTTGGGCCTGCAATTTGACTTGAGAAACATTTCTCATGGATACTTCGCCTTGGGTCACACTGAGTCAAGGAGGAAGGAGCTACTTGAACAGATTGAGACTATGACCGAAGGTCGCGACACCTCGGTGAGTGTCAAAGAACTCGAGCGGTTGCACGGACGTCTCGTCTGGTTCAATGCTTTTGTCTTCGGACGCACTTTGAAAGCTGCAGTTGGAGTCATCTCGAAATTTTCCCGTTCACCATCGAAAACAGTCAAAGTTGAAGGACCCTTGAAGGATGCCTTGACAGTCCTCAAAGCAGAGCTTGCGAAGGATGAGCCTGTGCTGGTACGCGAGGCAGTGACCAAAACTTGGACAGTCTTTACCGATGGAGCTTATGAACCGGATGGAACAGTGAAAGCCTCGATAGGGGGAGTTCTTGTCAATGAAGAAGGCTTGGTGGTAGAATGCTTCGGAATTGAGCTTTGTGATAGCTTGAGGGAAGACTTCTTAGCTGACAGTCAGCACCCTATATACGAGTTAGAGCTCTTTCCGGTGCTAGTTGCCTTGCGCACATGGCAACACCATTTGGAAAACGCCCAGGTGGTCTTCTACTTGGACAACGACGCTGCAAGAAGCGCTCTGATCCGTGCCAATGGATCAACCTTGTTGTCCCAGGCAATCATTGCTGAGTTCTTGAGGCTGGAAAGAGACACTTGTATCCTTCCTTGGTTTTCGCGAGTGCCAACGGCAAGCAATCCAGCTGACGACGCTTCCAGACTGATATTCAATGTTCCCTGGCTTCTGGGGGTCCCAAGACCAGAACTGATCCTTCCAGCTCGGTTGTCACAGTGGGGTATTCAAAAGGAGCTGCAAACATGATGCAGTCTGGAAACTCAGGAAACGGACATGTCATGGATCAGAAGCATGAGACTGATCTCATAGACGTATCCTTGAACCCAGTCGGATGAAGTTACCGATCCAAACCTTTCCCCGAGTGATTGAGCAATCACGAGATCAAAAAAGGAGCGTGAGCATTGATGAAACTTTTTCTGTCGGAACAGTCATGCCGTTGTTTGTGAAGCTGCATGTTTGTTTTGATTTGTTGTTTATTTCGTTGTCAACGTTTTTCGGAAATTTTCGACGATGGCGTTTCGACGTATCGCGTACGCATGGTTATATATATAACCTTCTGTTCCTAGCGTATTGCGTTTACTCTCCCTTCTCCTTTCCCACTCTTCTTGATTGGTACTTTGGAATCTGTAGTTCCACGTCCAATGTAACAAAGAATAAGCACATCCTCTTTGGAACAAAGATGATTGCCTTATTGTTTGTCACATTGGTGTTTTGCAATCTACTTGCAAAACAAGTGGAACTGCTTCTAAGTTGTACCTGTTTAAGAAGGTGCCCCAGGAGAAACAGTGTACTGTATGTCACTGCGTGGAATCCAACAAACAGTTGAATCTTTCAACTAACGCTGAACTGTATGTTCTTTCTCTAACACAAGTTTTCTCTTTTCTTTGAACATGGTCGGTATGAACAACTGGAACTCTTGATGTGACAACACTCTCCTTTTGTTTTTCTTTGAGTTTCGGAAGGGTTGTTCATCGTACCAGACTGATCAAACGAAAAGAGACAAACTTAAACAAACCCATGATTCTTTGACATGTTGGGCAATCAATCTATGTCCACGCCGCTCGCTCAAGTGGACCAAAGTTTCCACTGAATGCAACAGGGAAACATTTTCAATTTTGACCCACCCTGATAAGCGCGCTTTTCGTCCCACCCTGGGTATTCAAAAGGAGCTGCAAACATGATGCAGTCTGGAAACTCAGGAAACGGACATGTCATGGATCAGAAGCATGAGACTGATCTCATAGACGTATCCTTGAACCCAGTCGGATGAAGTTACCGATCCAAACCTTTCCCCGAGTGATTGAGCAATCACGAGATCAAAAAAGGAGCGTGAGCATTGATGAAACTTTTTCTGTCGGAACAGTCATGCCGTTGTTTGTGAAGCTGCATGTTTGTTTTGATTTGTTGTTTATTTCGTTGTCAACGTTTTTTTCGGAAATTTTCGACGATGGCGTTTCGACGTATCGCGTACGCATGGTTATATATATATAACCTTCTGTTCCTAGCGTATTGCGTTTACTCTCCCTCCTCCTTTCCCACTCTTCTTGATTGGTACTTTGGAATCTGTAGTTCCACGTCCAATGTAACAAAGAATAAGAACTATGACCCTGACGATGACCCATGGGCCGCAGTGGCAACCACTGCACCGAAGGCTGATCCGCCTGTTTTGCATATCTTTGGCAATGTTCAGCAGGGCACACCACCAATTAACCTTCCACCTGCTGCCACTGCAATGCCTAAGTCTGGATTCCCAGAACATTCAGCTGCCGCTATGGGGACAAGCAGTGTTTCCACCAGCAAAGGCTTCTGCTCCTGCACCAGAGAATTCAGCAGCGAAACAGCTGCCTATTCCAAAGCCAAGCGGGCCCAACAAAGCAGCCAGGAATTCGACTCCCAAGATTGAAGAGGTACCGGAAGAAGTTGATGGGGACGGCACTGGTGGACGCATGGATGAAAGCTTTAAGAGGAATCGAGATGTTTTTGAGGATGAAGACGAACTCTTTGGCTTTGAGTATATTCCAGCAGATGTCTCACCGCCGTGGTTCCCAAATCGCCTGTGGGGGATTCCAACCACAATTCAGCATAATGCAACGGATTGGAATGACAAGAGTTGGTACCCCAGCTATCAGTCTGGTGACATGGACCCAGCTGTGCCTTATCCAGTGCATGTGCAAGGAATCAAGTCGTGGGCCAGCACGAAGATCAAGCTGAAGAAATGGAGGGACAAAGAAATGTCCTACCATGAATTCCTTCTGAAGGTCTTCAACCACGATGATGAGGCCGGGCAATATGCAAAGTGGATTTTGGCACACTATACGCCCAAGATCACAGCTGCGCCCAAGTCGCAGGCTCCGGATCTTGCCGCTTTCCTCAAGAAGATGCGAGTGGATGTGTTTTTGGGTGCAACGACGGCGTACCGCAGGGAGTTGATGAATGTGGACTTCGACAAGAAGCCCTAGCCTGGTGTTTCCATGTGCATGCTGACAGTTTTTGCATGGCGATGCAGCGACGACTGCATCAATCAATGTATCTCTTTCAGATCTATGTCAGTCGGAAATTCTGGATTTCTGGTTTGCTGAGACAATTTTTTTTGATGCACAGTGCAATTCGAGATGATGTAATTTATTGCAATCACTGCACGTGGCACTGTCTATGACGAGGTTTTTGGAGTTCACTGCAACTGGAACGGGATTAGGCTGGCAATCTGATTGAATTCAACAGTACAATATACGTATTTTTGATGCGATGGTCTGGGCAATTCACCTTTGTGGTCATCTTTCCGGACAAGCTCATACCTATTTGCATGGTCAATGCAATGTTGACGGATGTCTTGGCAAGAGGGGGTATGAAAGTACACCGGTTTGTGCCAAGCCATCGTACTGGATGCGTCGAGATGGTAGTGAATTCATCCACGAATTCACTTGGAAATGGACGGCCCTCATTGAATAGATTTGTTTTGGACAAGTGTCATCTACGGATGAACTATGATATGTGGTTTTCAACGTTTTCTGGAAGCTTGCATTCTGCATGAGGTTTTCGCCGGGTATCAACAACGGTTGAGGATGTTTTTGTGCAAAACAACGTTTGCTGAAAACTGGTTTTTGGAGAGTTGCGAAATTTGATGTGGAGATGATGAAGATGGTTTTGCCATTTGCATGGCAATTTGGAATGTCGTTTATTGTCTTCGCATGTGCATGCTCGACAACAAACTCCAAACCTTTTTCAACCTGGTTTTATTTCAACAACTTTGTGGACGAGAACTTTGTGGAGATGGTTTTGTGTTTTTCACTGCATGCTGCATGTGAGCAACTGGAAACTGTGTTTTGAGTGGTGCATGATGTTTTTCCAACAACGTTTGCACGGCCGACTTTTTCATTTGAGACTGGGATGATTTTTCTGCTGAAATTTGATGCTCCAGCACGGTGCATGTCAACAACAGAATAAAAGAGACAGCGACACGGCACAGTGGCTAGAACAGAGCCAAGGACACTTTACTTGTCTTTTCGTGTGTTGCGAGAAAAAGGTGAGATTGAGCGAGGTCAAGTCACTTAATTTGAGTTTGGTTTGCTTGCGTGTTTTTTTTGCAAGCTTTATCGGCATCGCCGGTGCTGCACGGACCCAAGCGTAGGTCGACGCACGCACGCGGCTAGTGGTTGTAAGCCTGAATTTTCGCATGAGCCCTCCAAACCATGCTGCTTGAAAACCAAAGTGCCCTATCTGGATGGGGTCCTGGTCATGCAGTACTAGTTCTGGGTACCTAACTGCGACAAGCTTTGTACGTCAGCAGATACACTCGTGAACTGTTGGGCAGTATGATGCCCCATCGGTGCGGGCCGTCCAGGCCGGCTGCTTCCACTGTGTTTGTACACTCCGGGATTCCAAACTCTTCGGGTGCAGTAGCGATCAGCAGAACTGCTAATATTGCAGAGATCAGGCAACTGGCAATATTGAGATGGCTGAGCGTCTCCCCACTGAAAAGGCGCGCCAGAGAGGCTCTGCTGGCTTTCATCCATAAAAGCTAGCCACGCCCTGGAAAGCCATAGACTGAATGATGAATATTTCATGGCCATTTCCGCCGTAGCTGAGCCTCCAGTCGCAATCAGAATGCTTCTCCGCGATAACTCTGTTGCGATCGCTGCATCGCACATCAATTCTTGTCGCATACGCTTTGCCCTTTCCTTCCTCGATACGACCTTACAATCGTCCAAAGGTTGATTGTGTTGGTGGGGAAGGTCACTGATCTGGTCAGCAAGGGCTTTCGCAGCAACATTTTCCTTGGTGTAAACGATAGCATAGAAGTCATCTAGTTCGCAGCTGAGAGCGATTAGCAGGACTGCTAAGGAGCGAGTTTTGCCAGCGCCAAAGACTCCGGCTGTGCATAGGTCAGAGTGGCCAGTGAGGATCGCCAGGAGCAATGCTACGGTGAGGACATGTCCATCGCCATGCCCCGCCAGAGCAAGCAGGCTGTCCCGCATATACCCGTCATGTGCTCCCGGCAAAGTAACCCCAATGGGTGTTAGGAAGCGGCGCAGCACTCGGACCAAAGCATCAGTCAGCTTTGTCCTGCGTTTACTTGTCATTCTGCGCACAGGAATATTGGGCTGGAGGATACCCATCGTCAATGGGAGCCGCGCCGGGTTGGCCTGCGCAAACACGAGCAGTTCACATCGACTTCGAGTGTCCCCAAGGAATGCCAGTTCTTCCAGTAGTATAGAAAAAGTTGCGTGGAACACGATTGGCTGCGGCCAATCTCGTGCCAAAGTGTTCCACCCCAGCTGGCTGCTGCACCAGTAGTCGTCCACAGAAGGCAAAGGCGACAGGCCTGGAAACTACGACTAGCTCGAGTGACTTCGGGGCAATGCGTCGATACGCACGATAGTCAGCGGCTCGTGGTGCCCTGCATCACTTTCTTGGACTAGGAAAATGGCACAGCGGCGCAGGCCATCAGGGAGCTGGAAGCACCCAAACAGTGCCCACCTGCCATCACATTGGATTCCATGCTCCCTAGATTGCCAGTTGCGCATAGGTCCCACGGTGATACGCGGGGGACAGCATTCGGATCGCTGAAGAGCAAGATAGGAACACCCTCTGTGAGCAGCTGGATGACATGGAAGCCAGCATAGGCTTCATACACATATCTGACCAAAAGCTCTACTCCCTGTTGGCTCCGTGCTTGCCGCTGCGCCAGCTCCACGCTGATCCAGGGTTTTAGGTGCTGCAGTTGACGGCCGGCATGATAAGCGTCCAGTTGTGGCAACACCATATCAAGCAGAAATATCAGGGTGCGAAGAGAAAACCCACGAAGGAATTCAGCAAGCAGGTTCCTCATGAGGTGTCCTCCTTCAGCATGAGCCTGTCCAGGGATGGGGATCATGTCAATCAGCACCTGGCGCAGATCCTGTTCAGTGGCGAGGGGATCATCCCTTACATCTCTGCCATCGAATGGCACTGTATGCAAGTCAGAGCATCCATCGCCAGCAGCCTGGAGTAACGCGCTCAGGGTGCGTTTGCAATGATCAGGGAGATCAAAACTGACCCATGAGAGTACTCGCAAGAGCCCTTCACATCGTATCCCGTGCGGTATGACCTCAGGGGTTGTGATTTGGAGATAATCAATATGACGACTGTGTGAAGCTAATGCTGCTGTGACCTCCTGGGTTAGTCGCAGCTTCGACTTCTGCGCAATCACCAGTCTGTATCTCCTCAGGGAGCGCACTCCAGTGAGCGTCACAACCATGGCAACTGCAAGTGGCGGTTTATCCTGCGACGTAAAAGGCGTGTCAAGTCCCGACTCCAGGACAGCTTCTACATCCGAGGGGAGGCACCTCGACGCCCACCGCTAAGGAATCCACACCCCGTCTGGACAACCACTGCAATTCGGGCAGTTGCACCCGCCGCTCAGGAGGTTGTAGCAATTCTGAGTCCTCCAAGCCATGCTGCCTGAAATCCATGCTGCAGAAGCTGGTTATGCACAGCCGTGCGATTGCACATCACCAGGAGCTGCGCTGTTGCTCCTTGGCTAAGACTTCGATGACATTTTTGAAGGTAGTTCAGGAATACCACTACATCTTCAACCGCTGCCCTGAGGTCCTCAGGAGCCTCCCACAAGTGCTCGACAGTATGATCATGAGGGACGAAATGCCCTATTTGGATGGGGTCCTGGTCATGCAGTACCAGTTCCGGATATCTGACGGCTACAATGGTTTTGTACGTCAGTAAGGATGCTCGTGAACTGTTGGGAAGTATGATGCCCCACCTGTGAGGGCCGTCAAGTCCTGCTGCTTCCACTGTGGTTGTACACTTAGGAATTCCAAATTCTTCTGGTGCAGTGGCTATCAACAGTACCGCCAGTATTGCAGAGATCAGGCAGCTAGCAACATTGAGATGACTGAGCGTTTCCTCACCAAAGAGGCGTGCCAGGGAAGTTGGTAGGTGTTGCGTAGTCGTTGCTGCAGTCCAGACTCCAGTATGTGGCGCTTGGCCCACATTGAGCAGACACGCAACATCAGAGTCATTATCCTGGCTCGCATCCGGCCACAAGAGAGCAATAAGCTTTGCAAGCCGGGCAGGGGGAAGATAATCACCGAGCGATTCAGTGCTCGAGTCCAAGGGGTCGGTGTAGCAGCTTCTGCCTATTTGCTGCCGCAGCTCTTCCTTTGGAGAGGCCCCCGGGTGTTTGCCTATGGTCCCCTACAAATACAATAAGCGCCGGCTGTTGGATGGCAGCAAGTGCAGCGATTTCGTGATAATTGCCGTACTGCTGGCTTTCATCCATAAATGCTAGCCAAGTCCTGGAAAGCCATAGGCTAAATGATGAGTATCTCATGGCCATTTCTGCTGTAGCAGAGCCCCCGGTCGCAATCAGAATACGCTTATCTGCTATAACTCAGTTGCGATCGCTGCGTCGCACATCAATTTTCGTTGCATACGCCTCGCCTTTACCTTCCTCAATGCTCCCCAGCAGTCGTCCAAAGGTCGATTGCGTTGGCGGGGAAAGGTCGCTGATCTGATCAGCTAGGGCTTTCGCAGCAACATTTTCCTTAATGTAGACCACCGCATAGAAGTTATCCAGCTCACAGCTGAGCGCGATCAGCAACACTGCTAATGAGCGAGTTTTTCCAGCTCCGAAACTCCAGCAATGCACAGGTCAGAGTCAGAGCGTCCTGTGAGGATGGCCAGGAGCAAAGCTACTGCAACCGTGAGGACTGTCCATCTCCATGTTCTGCTAGAGCAAGCAAGCAGTCTCGCATGTAACAGTCATGTACTCGGTAGAGCCACCCCTATCGGTGTAAGGAAGCGACGCAGTACTCTAACCAAAGCATCAGTAGTTTGGAACAGTAGATTGGCAGCCGCAATGGCTACACCACAATTTTCTCCCTGTCATTGGCCTACGTGTTCATGCGAAAATCCGACCGTCCCCACTCTCTTATCAGCAGACCGTGGCGTTGCTTGGTCTGTGGGAGCGAAGAGCTGAAATGGGAAGCCAGTGCCGTGCCCTCAAGCAGTCCGCGGAGCTCACTTTCAGTCTCCCAGCCGTATTCCGCACACCAGAGGTCTGGCAAGCAGAAATGAAAGGTGAAGTTCTTGATTTAGTGCAGTGTGCCCAGCGAATCTACACGGGAGCTGCCGCAAGAACTTCGCAGGTTTTGATTGACCGGCCACAGAAATGGGCGCAATGGATCTTCTCGGTGGGAAATGTCTGGCAAGAGGATTCTCCCATGCCGGATCGACACCTCACAGTGCATTGTAGTGGATTGGGAGGAGGGCTGTTAAGCCCCGAGCATGAGTACGACATTTTCTTTCAGAATCATGCGCAAATGAAAGTCTATGGCCCCTCACTTGCAATGACGGATGACTGGGAGCAGCGCATCACTCAGCTATGACCAAAACCACACATGAGTACGCAATTTACCAGTTGTTCTCCACTGCACTGGGATGGAGTGCGTGGAGGGCGTTCCTTCCGGACAAATTTGCCAATCATAAGCTTTTGATCACCCGTGCCATACGGTTGTTGACTGCTGCTACGATCCGGCCAGCGCATGCAAGACCACCCCATCCCACGTGGGTCACTGCAGTTCGCCAGATCTTCCGGTGCTATCACCCACAGGGCAAATTGTTGTTTTTGCGAGCCTGTTTTCCACAGTATGTGACGGTACCCGTCCCAGATGGGATCAGGGATGTTGACGTCCTGGGGTTCTCTGCGGGATCGTATACTGGGCTCGCAATCCATGAAGTGCTCAATGAATTTGATTGCTTCCGGGTACCACCAAGGTAGCGGCAATTGCCTCTCCGCCTGAAATGTTGCGTTTGGCAACTGGGGAACGAAAGGTGGTGCTCCTGCATTGTCTTGAGGACCGACTCTGCGTGTGGCGCCCAGACACTCTCACAGACCTGAGCTATAATATTGTCCTTATAGACGGGCATCCATCGTGGAGTGGCCGTGCCAGGCATGCATATGGCCACCTATTGTTTACCCCAATTGAAGAAGGCACCTATCATATAGATTACCTCCAAATCACAACCCCTGAGGTCATACCGCATGGGATACGATGTGAAGGGCTCTTGCGAGTGCTCTCATGGGTCAGTTTTGATCTCCCTGATCATTGCAAACGCACCCTGAGTGCGTTACTCCAGGCTGCTGGTGATGGATGCTCTGACTTGCATACAGTGCCATTTGACGGCAGAGATGTAAGGGATGATCGCCTCGCCACTGAACAGGATCTGCGCCAGGTGCTGATTGACATGATCCCCATCCCTGGACAGGCTCATGCTGAAGGAGGACACCTCATGAGGAACCTGCTTGCTGAATTCCTTCGTGGGTTTTCTCTTCGCACCCTGATATTTCTGCTTGATATGGTGTTGCCACAACTGGACGCTTATCATGCCGGCCGTCAACTGCAGCACCTAAAACCCTGGATCAGCGTGGAGCTGGCGCAGCGGCAGGCACGAAGCCAACAAGGAGTAGAGCTTTTGGTCAGATATGTGTATGAAGCCTATGCTGGCTTCCATGTCATCCAACTGCTCACAGAGGGTGTTCCTATCTTGCTCTTCAGCGATCCGAATGCTGTCCCCCACGTATCACCGTGGAACCTATGCGCAACGGGCAATCTAGGGAGCATGGAATCCAATGTGATGGCAGGCAGGGCACTGTTTGGGCGCTTCCAGCTCCCTGATGGCCTGCGCCGCTGTGCCATTTTCCTAGTCCAAGAAAAAGTGATGCAGGGCACCAGTCGAGCCGCTGACTATCGTGCGTATCGATGCATTGCCCCGAAGTCACTTGAGCTAGTTGAAGTTTCCAGGCCTGTCGCCTTTGCCTTTTGTGGACGACTATTGGTGCAGCACCCAGCAGGGGTGGAATACTTTGACCCTGCACGAGATTGGCCGCAGCCAATCGTGTTCCACGCAACTTTCTCTATACTACTGGAAGAACTGGCATTCCTTGGCGACACTCGAAGTCGATGTGAACTGCTCGTGTTTGCGCAGGCCAACCCGGCACGGCTCCCATTGACGATGGGTATCCTCCAGCCCAATATTCCTGTGCGCAGAATGACGAGTGAACGCAGGACAAAGCTGACTGATGCTTTGGTCCGAGTGCTACGCCGCTTCCTAACACCCATTGGGGTTACTCTGCCGGGAGCACATGACGGGTACATGCGGGACAGCCTGCTTGCTCTGGCGGGGCATGGCGATGGACATGTCCTCACCGTGGCAGTGGCATTGCTCCTGGCGATCCTCACTGGCCGCTCTGACCTATGCATAGCCGGCGTCTTTGGCGCTGGAAAAACTCGCTCCTTAGCAGTTCTGTTAATCGCTCTCAGCTGCGAACTAGATGACTTCTATGCTATCGTTTACACCAAGGAAAATGTTGCTGCGAAAGCCCTTGCTGACCAGATCAGTGACCTTTCCCCACCAACACAATCAACCTTTGGACGATTGCAAGGGTCGTATCGAGGAAGAAAAGGGCGAAGCGTATGCGACAAGAATTGATGTGCGATGCAGCGATCGCAACAGAGTTATCGCGGAGAAGCATTCTGATTGCGACTGGAGGCTCAGCTACGGCGGAAATGGCCATGAAATATTCATCATTCAGTCTATGGCTTTCCAGGGCGTGGCTAGCTTTTATGGATGAAAGCCAGCAGTACGGCAACTATCACGAAATCGCCGCACTTGCTGCCATCCAACAGCCAGCACTTATCGTATTTGTGGGGGACCATAGGCAAACACCTGGTGGCCTATCCAAAGGAAGAGCTGCGGCAGCAAATAGGCAGAAGCTTCTCCACCGTCCCCTCGGACTACGAGCCCTGAATCGCCCTGGCGATTACCTTCCTCCTGCCCGGCTCACCAAGCTTATCGCCCTCCTCTGGCCGGATGCGAGCCAGGATAATGACTCTGATGTTGCGTGTCTGCTCAAAATTGGCCAAGCACCACATACAGGAGTCTGGACTGCCGCAACGACCACACAATGCCTGCCAGCTTCTCTGGCGCGCCTTTTCAGTGGGGAGACGCTCAGCCATCTCAATGTTGCCAGTTGCCTGATCTCTGCAATCCTAGCAGTCCTGCTGATCGCTGCTGCACCCGAAGAGTTTGGAATCCCGGAGTGTACAACCACAGTGGAAGCAGCCGGCCTGGACGGCCCACATCGATGGGGCATCATACTGCCCAACAGTTCACGAGTGTCTCTGCTGACGTACAAAGCCATCGTTGCAGTTAGGTACCCAGAACTGGTACTGCATGACCAGGATCCCATCCAGATAGGGCACTTTGTACCTCACGATCACACTGTCGAGCACGGAGGATTCCGGACGGTCTTGTGGGAGGTCCCCAAAGATCTTATGGCAGCCATTGAAGATGTCGTAGTGTTCCTTAACTACCTTCAAAGGTACTATCGGGACCTTAGCCAAGGAGCGACAGCGCAGCTTCTGGTGAGCTGTGCACAACCAGCTCCTGCAACATGGTTTTCAGGCAGCATGGTTTGGAGGGCTCAGAATAGCCACAACCTCGTCAGCGGCGGGGGCCACCGCACGAATTGCAGTTGTTGTCCAAACGGGGTGTGGTTTCCTCAGCGGGGGCCGTCGAGGGGCCTCTCTGGAAGACAGGGAAGACTGTTTTGGACGAGCCACAGTGGCGCTTACAAGAGCAATCAGACATACGTACATTGTCTCTCCCATTGACATGGCTGGGATGATTGGGATGGCTCAGACGTTAGCGGTCTATCACTATGGTTATCACACCCTCAAAAACAGACTAGTCCAGTATCATGAGCCTGCGAGAGAACCCTCAGACGCAGAAGCTGTCCTAGAGTGGGGACTCAACACACCGTTTACCTCGCAAGATAAACCACCCCTGGCCATTGCCATGGTCGTGACAAATAATGGAGTGCGCTCCCTGAGAAGGTATAGGTTGGTTATTGCGCAGAAGTCGAAGCTGCGACTCACGCAGGAGGTCACTGCGGCATTAGCCTCCCAAAGTCGGGACCATCGACTCACGGCGAGTGGCTTCTTCCCGTGCTCCATTGATCGGGAGTACCTGTATGGCTATGCAGGGGACGGATATCGCTCTCCACTGTGGCTTTGTGCTTCCCACAATGGATCTCCGGTTCTTGTCCACCGGCTCCGGGGCAGCAAAATATATTTCCATCAGGCCACCAAAGACCGGAGGATATTGCTCATACCGGGTATCCATTATTTTGATGCTCACCGACTGCAACCACTGCTGCTGCAGGCTCCTGCATTGCAAATCCACCTGAGAGCGAGCCCTCTGGCAGGCCCTGAAGGGGCGGGTGAGGCTGTCGAGGATCCCTCGTCGGACGAAGAGCGAGCTACCACTGATGGTGAATCTGAGGTGGGGGAGGAAGCTGAAGAGGCGGATCTGCCTCCTGAAGAACCATGGTGCCCGCCAATCCCAGATGCGCTTGATGATCCCACGGAAATGGAAATCGAAGGTGCTGCTGACAAGCTGGCCACCATGATGAAGAGTTCTCAACCTCAAGCCAACGTCTTCTTCCAACCTGACAACCTAGGTGCTCTCCCACACCTGTGGCTGCAGGCTAAACTTACCATCTCTTTGACGTCCATACAGGACAAGTTTGCCCGCCTCTTCATGTCTATTGCGGCCGAACTGTGGCTGAGGGATGCAATCGATACAGTAGAAGAAGTATTTACACATGCAGCCCGCAACTTCACGCTCCGGCTTGCAGAAAAGCTTGCGCAGTACATCTGCTCGCTCACTCGACGAGCAGAGTCCCTGGCAACCCCAGAGACTGAATGCCTTCTGTATGCCACGTATTGGTTTCGTCCAATTCTCTCCGAGCTAATTGGAGCAGCCAAGGAGAGTGCAGACGTGAACCGAGAACGTGCCCCCAGTGGCCCCGTGAAAGTTGTGGTCACCAACCGGCCTCACTGTCGGCGCAACAATGGTGTAGACCTTGTCAGCGGAGTCTCGGCCCTCCTGGCGTGGTTTCCTGCTAGCTGGGCTAGCAAGATTGCACTGTGCTTCATAGGGGAGGCTCCATACAAGAAGTTGCCATTGTTTGCCCACATCGAGAGTTTGAAGGTCTGCAAAGGGATGCGGTTGACCAAGTGCTGCAGGCAGTCAAGTTCACCGACAAGAATGTCCCTGGACTGAGCTTGGCGCTGGATGAGGAATTTTAAGCAGCCAATTGTTTTACGGAACTCATCCGTGGGTACACAAAAAGTGTGGTGGAACCCTACATCATGATGGGTCTGCAACCCACTGGACCCACAAGAGTCAACTTGGAAGTCATTGTACCATCCTCAACAGGACTCACTCCAGCAAAGTGGAAGCAGACAGCCACTCTGTGCCCACTCGATTGGCCGTCAAATTATAGCCTCCTCAGATTGTGGCACATGACCAAAAGCTTCCATCAGTACGCTGCACAACTCAAGCAGCAAATACAGCATCGTCATATGTTTACTCATTGGGAAGTCAACAGCGCGAAGTTGGCGAGTATAGGGTGCTCTTCCAGCGACCAGCCCATTATGTGCCAGAAACGATCCTTAGGCAACATGTACAAGAACGGGTCTTCCCTGATAGGAGACTACGTAGGAGAACACCAGCAACTGACAGGGTTGCCTTTCAGGCCAAATGCAACGAGCTACGGCTCCTTGCCGCAGGGGCAGAGAGGGCTAACCCTGTCTCCTTCGCGATTGGGAACAGCTGGAATGACACCCTCCGAGCAGATAAACAACACTACCTTGAATATACTACACGGAGTCAGACGTAGCGACCCTCCTCCTCCCCCTCCTCTTCCCTCTGTTTTGTTGTGCTTTGCCTTTGTCTTCTGTGCCCTAGTCCTTGGGCGCCACATCGCGTTTTGCTCCCACTTGCTACTATGTTGTGGGGGCCCTTTTGTGTGCTTACGTGGGGTTCTGTCCCCTCGTGGCCCCCCTTTTACGATTTGGCAATTTTTCTGGTGCGGTTTTGATTCGGGCCGTGCTCTCCTGCCATCCTTTGTCCTTGGCCTTGTGTTCTTGCTTCCCTTCGTGCGTGGCCTCTCTGTGTTTGTGGTTTTGTCGTTTTGGTGTTTCTGCCTGCGCGTTTGCTGGTGTCTTTCCGTGGTCGTCGTGCTCCTTTTTGTGTGTGGTTGGGCCCCTCTGCCCTCTGTGTCTGTTTTGTTTGTTTGGCTGTTGTCGGCTCCCTTCCCTGCCGGTCGTTGCTTCCCTTCCCCCTGCGGTTGGTCCCTTGTGGCGCCCTGGCCCAGTTTGTACGCTGGTCCCTCCCTCTGGGTATCTGGTTGCTTTCGTGACGGCCTGGTTGCCCTGCCTTAATGCTGGGGGTGTGGTTGTGCTCTGTCGTCCTTACTTCATTTTGTCTCATGGCAGCAAAGGCCTCTGGCCCTGTGTGGGGTGTGTTTTACCCTCTACACCATGTTGCATGTGTTGCTCGGGTGCTCAGTATTACCACGCTGAGGTATTCATCTGTGATGATCCAGGTCCCCCATTGGACACCGCTAAGCTGCACTATTGCTATTCTTGGCTGTAATTGCGGCATACTCCACCCCTGTCCTCTTCTGCCTTCCCGGCGGCCCCTCTCTCTCTCCTGCTTGTGGTTGTGTCTTGGTTTGTTGCTCTTTGGTTCCTTCCGCTTCTTCATGCGACCTCCCCCGCCCCCACTTAGGCGCGTGACGTCCGGAGCTTAGATAGGATTGAGAGTGCTTTTGATTGAGGTCATTGTTGGAGTGGCAAGGAAACAGCAAGTTTCACTAAGGTGACTAAGGACGGGACTCTTTTGGCGCCCCCTAGGGCCCGTGTTTTTGCCCCCCTTCCTTTGCTTTGTCCTCCTCCGGGGGTCTTTTCTTAGATCTGAATTCGTTTCTCTTTTCTGAGTCTGTATTAGGTGTCATTTGTCCAGTGGCTCTGCATGGTTGGGTGTGTCTATCCGAGAGGGGCGGTAGGTAGCCGGCCGAAGCCATGGACCAGGCTGCGCTGCAGTGAGTCTCACTGGTAATCCAGTGGTGCTCCCTGTGGGACAGCCTGGGGCGCCCGCGAGCAGCATAAGTCTGCCCACATGGTTCGTCAGTTAGTGGACGGGATATGGTGATTCTGCAGCCTGCCTACTCTGTGGGTGAGTAGCGTTACGGATTTGGATGCACTACATCCGTCTACTTTGCATACTACAATGCACTGCAGGTCTTTCAGGGACGATGACATCCTGAAATGTCTTGAACAGTTCTGTGGTTGGCACGTTTAGCGAACCTGCAACAACGAGAGCAACGTTGCCAAAGGTAAAACTGGTATGGCGAAACTCTTGTATACAGTCATGTCATTCTTCGGCTTTCTTTTGCTGTCCGAGCGTGGAGTCATCGCCTCTTTGGCTTCATGCTCTCTGCACGACTGAAGACATTTTTGCATGTCTTTCATCGTTGCGAGCGTTGCCTACTGCTGAGGAGTATTACTGGCGGAGCTCAATCAATTTGCAGGTTTACATTTCCCCTATGAAATTAGGGGCCCTGCGCCACATTTGCGATGGCAGTATGGAAGTTTTTCGCTGGCTTGCGAAGCTTCCTGTGCGCCACTATTACCCGCCCCCCTACTGGGGGGTACCCGGCACAGTGACTACCACGACTTCCTTGCTCACGGTCAATATATGGTAACGATTCTGTCCATGGAAGGCCTTCTGGACAAGCTGATCTGAGAGGACGCTGAGAGAGGCATAATTTGTCGCCCCGTGCTTATGTACAGCTTTGGCGCATTTACGCTTGAGTAGATATGCACACGGGTTAGGCCTTCGTGTGTGCTTGAATGTCGTGGTACTTAATTCATTTTCGCATGTTTTTGAGAGTGATACAGTGGTCAAACCACTGTGTCCTTTGGCAAATCTTGTTGGTGGGTGTTTTTGTTTGGGCTCCGGCCCCTTTTGTGTGTCTGGTTTGCTGTTTTTTGCTTTGACGAAACGCAAATCTGGCTGGGGGATTTGCGGGTCGTCTTGTTGTTTTGTTTGGTTTTTGGTTTTTGGTTTGTTGTGATTTGCCTGCACTTCTGAACCTTCTGGGTCCTTGTACAAATGTCGTTTTTAACTGCTTATGCTCATGTAAGGACCGAGCCACAGTGCGACATCGGCCATACTCGAGGAAAAAAAAATCTAACCAAAGCATCAGTAAGCTTTGTCCTGCGTTCACTCATCATCCTGCGCACGGGGATATCTGGCTGAAGGATGCCCATCGTCAAGGCGTGCCGGGTTGGCCTGCGCAAACACGAGCAGCTCACAGCGACTTCGCGTATCTCCAAGGAAAACAAGTTGTTCCAATACAATGGGGAAAGTTGCATGGAGCTCGATTGGCTGCGGCCAATCACTTACAGGATCAAAGTATTCCACAGCAGCTGGCTGCTGCAGCAGCAGGCGTCCGCAAAAAGCAAAGGCGACAGGCTTGGATGGGTCGGGAAGGGTCGACAAGCAATGCAAGAGCTCCGATGTGAGTTCTGGAGGTACATCAGCTCTCTCCTTGACCGTGACTTTTCTGTGTCAAGGGACAATTGTTTCTTGCTCTTGCCCATTGGTCTCCCCCACTCTCTTGAGGTGCAACGCTTAAGGGCAACTACTGTAAGCTGATTAGCCTCGTAAACGGGTGCGTAGCTGTGACATCCTATCTTCACGTTCAACAGCTGGGCAACCACTGTGTGCGTCCTTCAAACAGAAGCCGTTTCAACACAGCACTGTCTGCCTGGCTGATCATTGCAACCCAACGTGTAATCAATGTTCGTGGGATTTGTCCCTCTTATCATAGATTTTGCCCTTTTTTTGGGACATTGCCCTTCCTTGCGCCAGGAAATGATCACTATAAAATCTAAATTTAACATTATCTCAACTAATTTATCTTAGCAACATGCAAGCAGACACACAGACAGATACACATCGATCGCGTTCGTGCACACTAACTTCACTTTCAAGGTGACAGGATAGTCATGGCGGGTGTATGTGGCTCACTGGGCCAGTTTATTTTGAATTCTTTCAAGGCTCAGGTTTGTGATTCGCTGCCGCTTGGTTAGCCCCCCAGGCGTTGTAGATATTCTTTTTTGAGATTTCGGACCTTTGGGCTTGTGTTTTTTTTCCCGCGAGTGTGACCGATTCTGCGGAAAGGCACGAGAAGAGATCATAAGATCAACAGAAACAACAACCAACACACAAAAACGGGCGGAGTCCCATGCAACCACACAAAAAAGCCATCAGTCGCAGTGATGGGAACAGCGAGGGCCCATCACTGTCGACAAACAATCTGAGAACGATGAATGAATTAACTAGACGACGGTTGGCCCGAGAGCGAAAAAGCCGTTTTTCAAGCAGCTCTGAGTATGGTAGTCGTAAAAAATAGTCGGTGATAGGTTGGTGAATTTTATATGAGCTATGGAGGGGGAAGTTGTGAAAAGTAAGATTGATTAAGAAGAGGATACATGTGACAACCCATGCATATGCACTGTGCTGCTTGGTAAAGGGCATCATATGACACGTGTCTTGCAACCACAGAGAGACATAGATAGAGAGAGAAGAGGAGAGAGAGAGAGAGAGAGAGAGAGAGAGAGAGAGAGAGAGAGAGAGAGAAAGAAAGAGGGAGAGAGAGAGAGAGCAGGGTCTTCTGTTGTTAGTATTGAGACACTATATTGCAAGACAATATATTAAAGATGTATTTTAGGCAGGCGAGACAAGTAGTATCAAGACAATATATTACAAGTACAAAACACTAGTTTGCATCCTATCCTTCGTATTGTTTTTCACACGCAGACGCTTTTGCACAGAAGCTGTTACACACAGACGCATTTACACACAGACGCTTTTACACACAGAAGCGTTTACACACAGACGCTTTTACACACAGAAGCTTTTACACACAGAAGGTTTTACACGCAGACACTAGACACTTTTACACACATAGGCTTTTACACACAGACGCCTTTACACACAGACACTAGACACTTTTACACGCATAGGCGTTTAGACACAGACGCTTTTACACGCAGATGTTTTTAGACACACACACTTTCACACACAGAAGCTGTTACACACAGAAGCTTTTACACAAAAACACTTTCACACACAGAGGCTTTTACACAGAGGCCTTTACACACAGACGCTTTTACACACAGAAGCTTTTACACACAGACTCCTTTACACACAGACGCTTTTACACACAAACACTTTCACAGACGCGTTTACACACAGAGACTTTTACACACAGACGCTTTTACACACAGACACTTTTACACGCAGACGCTTTTATACACAGGCGCTTTTACAGGCAGATGCTTTTACACGCAAAGACTTTCACAGACGCGTTTACACACAGAGACTTTTACACACAGACGCTTTTACACACAGACACTTTTACACGCAGACGCTTTTACACACAGGCGCTTTTACACACAGGCGCTTTTACACGCAGGTGCTTTTACACACAGAAGCTTTTACACAGACACTTTTACACACAAACGCTTTTACACACAGACCCTTTTACACACAGACCCTTTTACACACAGACGCTTTTACGCACAACACTTTCACACACAGAGGCTTTTACACACAGAAGCTTTTACACACAGAGGCTTTTATACACAGAAGCTTTTACACACAGAGGCTTTTACACACAGAAGCTTTTACACACAGGCGCTTTTACACACAGACGCTTTTACACACAGACGCTTTTACACACAGATGATTTTACACACAGACACTTTTACACACAGACGCTTTTACACACAGACCCTTTTACACACAGACGCTTTCACACACAGACACTTTTTCACACAGACACTTTTACACACAACACTTTCACACACAGAGGCTTTTACACACAGAAGCTTTTACACACAGAGACTTTTACACACAGACGCTTTTACACACAGACGCTTTTTCACACAGAAGCTTTTACACGCAGACGCTTTTACACACAGACGCCTTTACACACAGAAGCTTTTACACGGAGACTTTTACACACAGACGCTTTTACACACAGACGCTTTTACACACAGACCCTTTTTCACACAAACACTTTCACACACAGAAGTGTTTACACACAGACTCCTTTACACACAGGCGCTTTTACACACAGAAGCTTTTACACACAGAAGATTTTACACAAAAACAAAACTTTCACACACAGACGCTTTTACACAGAGGCTTTTACACAGAGGCTTTTACACACAGACGCTTTTACACACAACAGACACTTACACAGACACTTTGAAACACAGACGCTTTTACACACAGACGCTTTTACACACAGACCCTTTTACACACAGACGCTTTTACACACAGACTCCTTTACACACAGACGCTTTTACACACAGAAGCTTTTACACACAGACGCCTTTACACACAGACGCTTTTACACACAGACGCTTTTACACTCAGAAGCTTTTACACACAGGCGCTTTTACACACAGAAGCTTTTACACACAGAACTTTTTACACACAACACTTTCACACACAGAGGCTTTTACACACAGAAGCTTTTACACACAGGCGCTTTTACACACAGACGCTTTTACACACAGACGCTTTTACACACAGACGCTTTTACACACAACCGCTTTTACACACGGCACTTTTACACACAGACACTCTCATCACACAGACGCTTTTACACACAGACACTTTTACACACAGACACTTTTACACACAGAGGCTTTTACACACAGGCGCTTTTACACACAGACGCTTTTACACACAGACACTTTTACACACAGGCACTTTTACACAAACGAAAGCGTCCATGGCAATTTTACCTCAGTTTTTAACGTCCAACGTCCATTTCGTGCGTAAGGGCTGCGAATAACAAAGTAAAGTCGCAATTTTTCCTCGGTTTTTGACGTCCAACGTCCATTTCGTGCGTAAGGGTTGCGATTGACAAACTAAAGTCGCAATTTTTCCTCAGTTTTTGACGTCCAACGTCCATTTCGTGCGTAAGGGTTGCGATTGACAACTCAAAGTCGCAATTTTTCCTCAGTTTTTGACGTCCAACGTCCATTTCGTGCGAAAGGGTTGCGCGCGACACCTCAAAGTCGCAACTTTTCCTCAGTTTTTGACGTCCAACGTCCATTTCGTGCGAAAGGGTTGCGCGCGACACCTCAAAGTTGCAATTTTCCGCAGTTTTTGACGTCCAACGTCCATTTCGTGCGAAAGGGTTGCGCGCGACCAAAAAAATTGCAACTTTTCCTCAGTTTTTGACGTCCAACGTCCATTTCGTGCGAAAGGGTTGCGCGCGACCAATAAAAGTCGCAACTTTTCCTCAGTTTTTGACGTCCAACGTCCATTTCGTGCGAAAGGGTTGCGCGCGACCAATAAAAGTTGCAATTTTTCCTCAGTTTTTGACGTCCAACGTCCATTTCGTGCGTAAGGGTTGCGCGGGACGCTTCAAAGTCGCAATTTTTCCTCAGTTTTTTACGTCCAACGTCCATTTCGTGCGAAAGGGTTGCGCGCGACCAATAAAAGTTGCAATTTTTCCTCAGTTTTTGACGTCCAACGTCCATTTCGTGCGAAAGGGTTGCCGGCGACGCTTCAAAATCGCAATTTTACCTAGGTTTTGGACGTCCAACGTCCATTTCGTGCGAAAGGGTTGCGTTTCGGGGCGCTCCGGCGGCACCGCCCCCGCCTTAAGAGAGAATAGAAGAAGAGCGAGAAGAGATCTGCAGATGTGAAGGTGTGAAGATCTAGATCTGCAGGTGTGAGGGTGTGAAGATCTAGATCTGCAGGTGTGCGGGTGTGATGATGTAGATCTGCAGATGTGAGGGTGTGATGATGTAGATCTGCAGATGTGAGGATGTGATGATGTAGATCTGCAGATGTGAGGGTGTGAAGATCTAGATCTGCAGGTGTGAGGGTGTGAAGATCTAGATCTGCAGGTGTGAGGGTGTGAAGATCTAGATCTGCAGGTGTGAAGGTGTGAAGATCTAGATCTGCAGGTGTGAAGGTGTGAAGATGTAGATCAGCAGATGTGAAGGTGTGAAGATCTAGATCTGCAGGTGTGAGGGTGTGAAGATCTAGATCTGCAGGTGTGAGGGTGTGAAGATCTAGATCTGCAGGTGTGAAGGTGTGAAGATCTAGATCTGCAGGTGTGAGGGTGTGAAGATGTAGATCTGCAGATTTGAGGGTGTGAAGATCTAGATCTGCAGGTGTGGGGGGTGTAATGATGTAGATCTGCAGATGTGAGGGTGTGAAGATCTAGATCTGCAGGTGTGAAGGTGTGAAGATCTAGATCTGCAGATGTGAGGGTGTGAAGATCTAGATCCTGCAGGTGTGAGGGTGTGAAGATCTATATCTCAGGTGTGAGGGTGGGAAGATCTAGATTCGCAGGTGTGAGGGTGGAAGTCTAGATCTGCAGGTGTGAAGATCTAGATCTGCAGATGTGAGGGTGTGAAGATCTAGATCTGCAGATGTGAGGGTGTGAAGATCTAGATCTGCAGGTGTGAGGGTGTGAAGATCTAGATCTGCAGGTGTGAAGGTGTGAAGATCTAGATCTGCAGGTGTGAAGGTGTGAAGATCTATATCTGCAGGTGTGAAGGTCTGAAGATGTAGATCAGCAGATGTGAAGGTGTGAAGATGTAGTATAACGGCTGCTTTTTTACGAAGAACCCTTCGCAGGCGCTCTCGGGAAAAACATCTTTTTCGCTCTCGGGCCAACCGTCGTCTAGTTTAATATCTAGAGAATTCACACATATTCACACGCATTCATTACGAATCATCCCACGTTTGGCTGCACACTTCAGATCCATCCCCATCCCCCCGTTCCCTTTGCCGTGGCCGTGAGTTTCCGCCTGAGATCATCGTGCTGTGCGGCCTTTGTGGCGCGTATACCTCCTATACCTTGGGCTGGACCATCTTTCGATTGCAGGCACTTTGGGTCGGGGGTCCACCGGTTTTCGATGAACTACCCTCTGGTAAATTAACATAGCTATGGAAAATGACCATTAATAGTGGATTTTCCCATTAAAAATGGTGATTTTCCATCGTTATGTTAGTTTCCCAAAGGGTATTGTCCAGTTGACCCAACTTGGAGGCAGCTGTTGGCGAGCAGAGCTTAGAGTCTGCAAGCCCAGTCCGAGACGGGAACTTCGCATTTTTGAAGATGTGGGATGCGGAAGATGCGATAGACGTGGCAGGAGAAAACTTGGAACATACATGACATGGGAAATTTGCATAAATTTGTGATTTTGTTGCAACTCTGTTTGGAGGGTTCTTGTACCTTTTTGTGTCCCTTCACATAATTATTCCCGTAGCAACTGTCCACTTGAGCAACAAGTTCCTCAGCAAAAAATTACTCAACCAATGCCTAAACTTTTAAGTTTTTCCTTCGGTCCGCGCGCGCGCGCGCCCCTAAGTACCCCAAAGTAAGCTTGTTGTGGCGCGCGCGGACCCAATGAACAAGTTTAAACTTTTGTGGGAGATTACTGACTAAGAAAAACTCATGTGATCTATGCACCTTGAAGCGGTTCCAATATCCTGCACCATATTCTCTCCACCAAACTTGGATGATTGGAAGATCCGAATGCCAAAGATGCAGAAGTTTTCTATCGATTCACGGTTGGCTCCTGTGATCTAAAGTGCTCACGGATCAGCTGCTTCACAGCTCGAGGTCGAGTCCCTCTGGGTCGGAACCTCTCAGATTTTGTTGCAGTTGTCAGGTGCCACCAGATGACTGAACGGTGCGGAATGATGCGTTGTGATCTTCAGATTGTTTTTTGGAAGTATACTTTGTTATAGAATATCCTGGAATATTAATAAGCTATTACCCTCTGGTTATGACTAACATAGCCATGGAAAATTGCCCATTTACAGATGGTTTACCTATCAAAAATGGTGATTTTCCATGGCTATGTTAGTCATAACCAGATGGTAAATGCTATCAGTATTCTGGAGTATTAGTATTAGGCTAAAAATATCAATTACCCAAAGATATTAATTCCTTCCCCAGGTCGGACACGGACGGCTCTTCCACTGCAACTTCGAGTGAGGAGCTGAAGCTTAGCCCGGTCATAATTTGAATGTGCCAGGGTCATGCCAGTTCTTTATGGTATGTAACTTATGTATCCCACAAAAAAATAAAAAATATAGGATATAACTTGAGAAAACTTGATATGACCACGGAAAATTTGGATTTTCTGGAACCCATGATGATCAGGAACTACCCTCTATTCATGACTAGGGGAAATGTCCATGTTCCATGGTTGATTGCCAGAGGGTGTTCCGTCCCTGAGATGATTGGGTTCAGGAGCGCTTCCAAAGCTATGAGGACGTCTCGGCGCAGGCTCCTCGAGGGTCTAGCTGATATCTCGGCAAGCTAAAATCGCTTTTTGGGGGATCTTGGAGAATGTGGGTAAAACAATGCCATGTTTAGCACCCATGACTGGGAATGGTTTATACATGTTTATAATTACTACACCACATAAAACATCATAAAACTATACCACCTATAAAAATATGGTAATTTGGGGGGATGGTTTATGGCATTGCGTTAACATGTTTTAACATGTTTTAACCACATTCTAATGGATCGTGACTCCAAAATGGCGAGGCCTTAGGCATCTCCGGCCGCATCCTGGCGCTCGTCCTGCAGGCCTTGATGTGTCCTGGAGATGAAAAAAACGGCCCGGCTGGATGGCTGAAAAGCTGTGGTGGATGATACCATCTGGTTATATAATAATAGATATAGTTATATAAATGATAGTTATATAATGATAGTTACATAGTTATATAAACATCTATAGTTATATAAACATCTATAGTTATATAATGATAGCTATATAAACATCTATAGTTATATAAATGATAGTTATATAATGATAGTTACCCTCTGGTTATGACTAACATAGCCATGGAAAAATCCTAACCATAAATGGAGGTTTCGTTCGCTGGGAAAATTGAATCTATTTCGATTAGGGCCATGGCTTCCATGGCTATGTTAAATAACCAGAGGGTATTTAATCTAGATGTCGCCAGAATGAGGCAAGGAGTTTCTATGAATTTGTACTCATTTTCTAGCTAAGTCAGTAAACCAAGTGATAGTCCCAGCAGTTTTTCCCATGTTTTTTTCCCCATTTGTGATGTATCTAAGGCTGATTGGAGTTTGTACCATTTTCCTGGTGCTGATTGGAATCAACGCCGTGCAGTTGGAACAGCCTCTCGACATCGCATAGACGCAAGTCCTCAGGTCGAAAATATGTGATGAATAGCCATTGAAAATGGCCCATAGAAATAGTGAGTTGTCCCATGAAAAATGGTGATTTTCCATAGTTATGGGACAGTTTACCAGAGGGTAAATGATGATACATATGGTGAACATATATGGCGAACACATGGTGAATCCTCACTCATATCATGGAGATTTGTCAATCTCTTTCATAGTTTCTAAGATTTTCCTAGATTTTCTACGTCTTGCAACAGCACAGTGTTGCACCCCGGTGGCAGCGGTCAGGATGTACCAGGTGGAGTGGCTGACCAAGCGTCAGGTCATTCTCTTGGCCGCCGCCCTGGAACTCGTTCCCTGCGTCCTGATGACAACCGTGAAGGACTGGCGCGGCTATGCCACACTGGTCCCAGTGGGTATGATGAATCTTCGTGGATGAAAAATCTGGGGGGATTGGAATCCTTGGAACTGAGGGATTGGATGATACAATATTGGATGGATTGGAACTGAGGGATTGGATATGATATTGGATGTGGGTTTAGATTCTCAACAAGACATTGGCTACACGTGGCCGGCATATGCCGGCATACTCATTGACATGGCTACACCATGGCTACAGCCATTTGATAAGCAGATGTCAGGCTCCATCATCAGAACATCCCGCACATACCAGGTTACCAGTCCCTGGAAGGTATCCATTCATCAGGCTTTCAAGCTGATTATATACATCCATGTATCATCATTTACCCTCTGGTAAACTGTCCCATAACTATGGAAAATCACCATTTTTCATGGGAAAACTCACTATAAATGGGCCATTTTCAATAGCAAACTGTTAGTTTACCAGAGGGTATCCATTTATCGCACATCAGTTGGCCAAGTATGGTCATCTCACCAGATGACCAGGAGACCTTTATCTTGACAGCTCTGGGTGCCCTGTGTTCTGCCATTTGTGCAGTGACTGGGACGAGTTCCAGGTGCATGGTGTGGATAGTGTTATCAATATGGTGGTAAACTATGGTTATAAACTGGTTGGTGGTTTCAAGTGTCAAACATATTATAATCTAAATCCTACTTGTTTTTGGGATGATGATCCCAACTGACAAGCATATGACTGTCAGGGGCGTTGAAGCGTCCAACCAGATTTGATGTTTTGCTCGGGGGCCATTTGGAATCCTACAGTCATGGTTCCTGCCGCAGATATACAGTACCAACTAAAACTGACATTGTACATACCCTTACCATCCTTAAGTCAGGTTTATCTTGGAATCGGTTTGGAGATTGTGGATGAAAATGCGCAAGAAAAAGACATCATCTTGTCACCACTACTAAGAGGAGCTTGGCTCAGTTTCTTGTCTTCAAGTTCCAAAAAAATCTGGGAGTTTGTCAGGTTTGTCGGGTAAGATATCCAGTTACCGGTACAAGTGCCAGAATTCCATCCCCGGCCTGGTGGACCTCAGGTCGTGGTGGTGATCTCTGCCTTCACCACCCGGCCTTCCGCTCTGCGCACGTGCCTGGAAGATCCCAGTGGCAGCATCCAGTGGCCCTTTGTGACGGATCTCAAAGGCGCGGGCCTGTTGGGGACACTGCTGGGGACACTGTTGGGGACACTTCTGGGGACACTGTTGGCCCTTTGAAATCTGTTTTGAAATATGCCAAATGGCACATTTTGGCACCTTTTTGATGGCTTGACTATGTTATGCTGGATTTGAAAGGCATGTTGAAGTCTGGTAGGATAGCACACCATGAAACTGTCCGTGCATAAGCTTTTTTGGGAAGTTCCCAGGCACTGGTCCTATTGCATCTTGGAATAACTGCATTTATCGAGAACTGAGACAGCTCATTGGATCAGTGTCCAGGACTGTCTCTGTGCTGGAACACGGTCTCTCACCTGCAGTGCAGTGCTTGACATGGTGTGGAATGGCGTGGAAGGATTGGAGTCCACATGCCCCAGCAATGCTAGTCAACGGATATCAAAGGCTGTCAAAGCACGTTTTTCACCACAGGCATTTGATTGAATTCAGTGCAGCTCTGGTGGATCTGTGCAGTTCATGGTAGTTCCATCAGGTGGTGTTTTCCTTCGGTGGCATCAACGTCTTGCCAGCTCTGCTCGTGGACTTTCATTCGCGCGGAGTTTTGGCAAGGGCTCTGGTGAGTTTTACCTGGCGATCCTACCTTTTTATCATCTTCTTCTACGTTCCCTGGCTCCGTTGAGCCAGGTTGAGCTGTTGCATGTGGTGCTCATCCAAGGTCAGCATTTCTGTAAAAGTCCTTTTGGGGGTTGCGCTGAAGGCATTACTGAGACATGGTGAGATGCTCTTAGTTGCATTGGGTACAACGAGGATTGGAGGAGGGCAGACTCTCCACATAAGGTCATCATTCTAATCAATGGTATGCTTCCCCTTACTTAGCGATGATGATCCCATTTCACTCCAATATGGGTACAGATCAAAATGGGGCACCCCCAAATTGGATGCTTAAGGCTTAATGCCCAAAAATTACCAAACAAGGGCTCCCCCGGGCCTTCATTGTTGACCCGTGGCCAGTGGCCAGATTGTTCCGATGTGTGGCTCATCCTGTCGACCTTGCTGGGAGAAAGCCAGGTCATTGTGGCAGTCAGCGGCTTCGCCGTGGGGGGCGATGCCTTGGCCAGTGCAAAGGTGGATTCCAATGTGCTGATTGGACTGCAGGGCTGCAAGGACGAGCACTTGTGGCACTTGGTGAATAGATTGGGAATCAACAGAAAATCTGGTGGGAAATTTCTGGGAGACTCATGGAAGTATGGAAGATCAAATTCAAATGGTTGGTCTGGCAGATGTGATGCTTGACATATGTTTACCATTCTTTACAGTTGCTTTCCTGTCTTCAATTGTTGGGAGTTTGGTGGAGGGAGGGGGGATGGGTTGATGGTGATGATGTGGTGATGAAATTGTGACAATGGCGGGTGAAGGGAAATTCGGAAAGGGTTGATAAGACATGATAAGACTCTTGTCAGGTTTGGAGGTCCATGTGCATTTCTGTTCATGTGTGCTTTTCTCGTTTTCTCTTTCGATGGATCCTGATCCTGGAAAATTTGACCTTCATTTGCACAGGACAGCTCGGGAACCGTAGATTGGAGCCTCCTCGTTTCCAGGCTTTTTGAAGCAAGTCCTCAGAGACCCTTAAAGGCAAACCAATATGGATGGCTGGGCCTAATGATGCAGTATTCCATTTGTATCCATATGACACATCTGATATATATATATATATTTCTCTTTTGGCCCCCGATCTACAACTAGCACAGAATATTTTTCGATGTGTTTTTGTTGCCTTGTCAAACGGACCCAGACCAATCCTTGGCCGGATCCACATAATGATGGTAGGACAAGGTTGTTCTTCCTTCAAGAGCTCCCCAACTTGGTTCCAAACTCCTGCGATCTCCTTCTGAACATAGGGTGCCCAAACATTTGATTGTTGATCATTTCGCATTTTTTCCCGACAAGTTTGTTTTGAAATATGAATAGAGGTGCACGTCCTAAATTTAACATTGAACCCACGAATTGGGTTTTGAATTTTTGAAGCTGATTTTCCTGTTACTCATGACGTTTTTTGGGATACTATATTAGATTTTGGAGCTGTGGCTCTATCCCCCCATGTTTGATGCAACCTGACGCATGCTGACGCTCCAAGGTTGCATTTGCCTCGATCACCCTGCATGTTGTGTTGGCCATGCCGGTCCCCTTTCATGCCTGCGCTGAACCCAAACAGCAGAAAGTTCGCTTCGCTCCCTGAAGTGGAAAGAAATTATGAATGCATGGATCTCAATCTCAATGCATGTTCATGGGACATATGGATAGATTACCAAACAATATGATATGATGCTTCGGTGTATCTAAAAGATTGACAACGATGGGACATGCACCAAAATGGCAACTGCGTAGGGAAAATAATGATGAACCTAAGGTATTCTGGATATATCTTCAGGCAAATCCGGGTGGCATAGCTAAATGGATAGTACCATATATATAAATAAATAAATATATATCCACTAGATATTGTCAATAGCAGTTGTTGCAGCTGGAATCAGGGTATTTCAAACTCAAAGAAGTTCAGAGGCGCTGGGAGCGGCTGCACTGACACCAGGATCCAGGGACTGAAACCACCAACCAGATCCAGCACAGCCCAGGAAACGCTCGAGTTGATGCTGGGAATACGAGAGACCCTGGGTGTGCAAATGAGTTGTAGGATGGTGTAGGCAATGTTTAGGAATATGCGATTATATAGCCAGATAATGCTGTACAATGCTGGGAATATGGCGGCCATCCCCTACTGTAACATGCAGGGAATGTTGTCCACTTTGCTCGTTGGCTTGGCCGGATTCGCCGGGCGAGGAATTCTGTACCCAGAGCCGTGTGGCCCATGATCGGGCTGCAATGATCCGACTTGCTGGTCAAATGGCCAGTATGTTTTGCGGTGGGTCAGCCAACCAGTTCCACTCAGGGCCACTTGAAAAACCAAAACCATGACTAGATTTTTCGAATATGACAGATAGATACAGATAGTAGCCGAAAAAACAGAGACATTCCATGGTTTTTCCTGTAGCATCCAGGGCCCCAAGGAGCTCCGTAGCTTTCCAGGAAGACTTTGAAGTCCAGTTGTGCCTGGGGACTCTTCTGGCGGCTTCCACGGCTGCTGCTGTTGGCAAGTTGCACTGAACCTTGGTGTAGCTGGGAAATCCCTGGAATAATGTGGGCAAATGTGGGCTAAATGGAAGAATCATCTGTCCTTAAACATCGTCTATAATCGTCTATAAGCATCATCTATCAATGGAGGGGCTGTCCATTGCCATGTTTGCCATGTTCGAAACGAGGTCACCATGAAATGATCGTGGAGGTGGATGGAATCATGAAAAAAAAACATCCACTGGGGTCACCCGGCAATGCCTTGCTACTTGAGCTCCCCCCAAAATTAAATTTATGATGAAACATGATGAAACATGATGAAACATGATGAAACATTATGACATATTGATGAAATATTGATGAAATATTTCAATATTGATGAAATATGAATTTTGGTGTCCAATTGGTTGATCCACCTCATCCACCAATGTGTTTGCCGAGGCCTTGGCATATCTCCTGCCCTTCTTCGGGGCACTGCTGAATGTGGTGGCCGCCATTGCCGGACAGGTGGTTTTTATGGCGCAGCACAATGATCATCGTGGGATGTAGCACCTGTCCGGATGATGTTTAAAGTTTACCCTCTGGTAAACTAACATAGCTATTGAAAATGCAATTTATAGTGAGTTTTCCCATCAAAAATGGTGATTTTCTATAGTTATGTAAACGTTTACCAGAGGGTAAAGTTTCTTGATCCGCTTGATATCTAGAAGGTTTTTCTGCGACATCTTGGATTCAATAAACCACCAGCTGGTACCTTCCAAAAAGCCTCCAGCTGGAAGCAACATGAATCAACCATAAAAGACCACACCTTCAACCAAAAAGACATTGAAAATACATGAAACCAGTACAACCACCCATAGAAAAATGTGACAAACCCAATCATAAACCATGAAACCTCCGAATTTATTGGGGGTGGTTTCTAGTCTATACTTATATCTTATACCATCCTCAAAATTTCTGGCATACCCTCTGGTGACTTAACAGTTTGCTCTTGAAAACGGCATATAGTTGATAATTTCCTATTATAAATGATGATTTTCCTTGCTATTTTCCAGTTCGCAAACTCGAACCGTTTACCGTTACAGTAGGTCGTTGGGATGTCACCGTCACCAGGCCACCGTTTTCATCTTACCCATCATCTTGAGCTGGGCCATCCAGCGGCAGCAGAAGTACCGCATACGCCTCTATGAGCCTGGGAAGCGGAACCGGGAACCGGACGGATCGAGTGGATTGGATCAATACCCTCTGGTAAACTAACAGTTAGCTATTGAAAATGGCCATTTATAGTGAGTTTTCCCATGAAAAATGCTGATTTTCCATAGTTTTTTGGGACAGTTTACCAGAGGGTATCAATCCCTATCAATGCATTAATGGATAGTATATAGCCCTATATAGCCAATTTCAACGGATGGATATAAATGGATATAAGATATACAAATATATAAGTTCACGGATGATTCATGGATGAATATATTGCAAATGGATTATCAATATAATAGGCTATAATAAGAAATATATGGGTGAATCTGTTTGGTCGTCTGATTTGATATGTTTTTCTTTTTTGAAAAGTTTGCTCAAAAAGATCTCCTAAAACGGGGGAGAGATGCTGGAAGTACTATAGCAACGATGGATCCACCCAGTTAGGATTGGCTCCTGGGCATCCTCTGTCTCTTCGTGGGCGTCTTGGGCGGCGTAACGGGCCTCTACTATGGCCTCAATGATTTAATTGGTGCCCTCAAAGGATAGGGCTGCAAAATGGTAGCTGGGTGCCATCTTAATCCATTTTTACGCGTCAAGGATCTTTGAGATCCCGCGAAAATGGATGTTGACGCATTGGATTCGCCAGATTTGAACTTGAGTTATGTATAGTTATTTTTATATTGGCCAGGGGTGGACAATTTTGATGGCGGTCAGAAGTGATCTTTGCTGTCACTTTACTGATTTGGAATTGACTTTTCCCCTTACATACTCACTCATCCTCAAAGGATGATGGGTGTAGCTTTGAGTCACACGGGAACACAAAAAACGCGGGGCGGAGGACCAGGAAATGTTCTGCATGTTGATATTGGCAGACATGAGGCTGACTACTTCTTGTTGCTCCTGGGATAGTGTTTTTCTGTGTTTTCCTGCCAAACTTGACTTGCAAACCTAGATTCTGGATATTTCGGGTTCAATCCAAAGTGGGGCTGGACGTAGAAATGCCCCGCTTAGTTTCCTCTTCAGTCTTCAACTCTTCAATCCCTGGACCCCCGGTGGTTTCCAGTACCACCAGGAAGTCAAAGCAGTGACGGTCCGCGCTTCAAGCTCAGTTCAGCAACGCCGCTTCCACGACAGCGTTCCGCGACAGCCATGGGAGGTCTGTGCAGCGGAAAGCAGGTCGACGCGCCAGTGGAGGAGAATGAGGTTATTCTCAATGTTCCTTGGATATCCTTGGATCCCTATAGTGACAAGTTGGCCCCTGGTTGATTTAGAAGGTTACCTGGTTTATTGTTGAAGTATAAGAAACCAGTTTTGGGAATCCTGTTAAACCAACCAGCAAAAAGGTACGACAGAGAGTGCTTAACTTGTTTTGGTCTCTCCGCTACATGCAGTTGTCGGTGGTGTCCAACCTCATAGACGGTATGTATAAACTTTGATCGGCGGGAAAAAGCGAAACACATGCAGGGCACAATGGGATACTTTTGGGTGAGCGTCAAACTTAAGACCCGGAGCCCCAAGATTTTGCCACTTTTTTGGTACGAACCATGAGTCTTCATGGGGGCACCTGTTTTTTGGATTCCTCCCCTTTCATTAAAGGTCCCAAATCTTAAATCCCAACAAATCGAGAAATGTCTCTCAGATTCTTGTTCACTCAATATCCTTTGCATGATTGGCCTTTCCAGTGGTAGTTTTGTTGGCCTGTTTCAGTTGCAGTTTGGGATTTGGCCCTGGTCAAAGCTTCCACATGCTTCACTTCCAGCGGTTTCCAGTCAAGTTGTAGCAACTGGCATTTGGTATATATACATATATATATAATATAGTACATATAACATATAGAGTCACAACCTTTGGTTGTGTTTCCTTCCCTCATGGACCTACGGACTGGACTGGTTTAACCACTTGAAAACTTCACTCGGTGGCTGCGTAGTCAGTCATTCGTTTTGTTCATCATCGCTGATGGCTTGGGGTTAACACCTTTGCCCAACTGGTGGGTGATCAGAAAACTTGCAGGAGTTTCCTTATACCATCTGGTTATTTAACATAGCTATGGAAAATCACTATTTTTTATGGGTAAATCCACTATAAATGGGCCATTTTCCATGGCTATGTTAAATAACCAGAGGGTATATTTGAGGGTAAATACTGTAAAAAAACCCATGGGGTTTCCCAAGATTTCCCAAAAAAGAACCACTAAAAGGGAACTTGAAAAAGGTGACGAATTCCTCAGGTTTACGACGTGGGCACTAGCTGCTTGGCTCAATGGATCATTGGGACCGTTAACATTTTGAGCTGTACCATGGCATAGCCAAAATGTTGAAGGCTGAGGTTCCATGAATGATATACCATCTGGTTATGACTAACATAGCCATGGAAAGATCCACCATTTTTAATAGGTAAACCATCTATAAATGGGCCATTTCCAATGGGGTAAATTGTTTTCTCCTGGAATGAATTTTCCATGGCAGGCCATAGTAGCTCTTGGATGTTTGTCACAGGACCAGCTTGGGATGCGGCATGAGGGAACCAGAACGCATCATCCTTTGCGATTTTGGGTTGGAATCTAACCAGCAAAGGATGGGGGTAACCGTTTAACATCGTTTAACCATTGATCCATTGATCAACATCAGTGCTTTCAGCCGCCTGAAGAGATCAAAGGCATTGCCATGCATGATCTGAACAATGTGTTGCATATGATCGGCACGGGTGTCTACCATGCGAGCACTCAAATCGGCGAAGACGTGGAGTGGGCCTATGGATTTTGCGAGATGCTCGGCAATGAAGGTACTTACTGGTGGAGAAAAAAGGGGGAAACAACGGGAACCCCCTAAGCTGGTTGATGGGCAAGATTTGCCGTTCAATATATAAACACAAACAGTATTGTTGCTTGGTTGGATAGGGCAAACATGTGTTGGTTGGATAGGGGAAAAAAGACGTCTTGTTATTTGTATAGTTATAGTTCCACTCTTTGATCAGTCTTTGATCATGATCTATTTAAATGATCTACATTGATGTTTTGGAATCGGTATAGGTTTGAGTTGTGATGGGACGGAGTTATGGTGATCCTTTCAGGTGGGGTCCCATGTTCCGCATTTGCAGCGTCGGAGTCAGCTTCGGCTGGCAAGAAACCATCCCCTGTGACCATGGGGATCATTTGACATCATCCCAAGGAAGTTTTTTTCCACCAATAAATCCCGTTTGGGGATTTTTTACTATTGGATTTTTGTAGAATTAAGTTGAATTAAGTGTAGTTCAAGAAGAGCACGGCATTTGATTCAACTCCGGATCCTTTTGCCGCCGAGGAAGGGATCAGGCGTTTTCCATTGTCCGCCTAAGCAACTGGTCCTCGAAATTTGCACTGGGTGCATGTTCTTGGGGAGTTGTTCTAGGAACTCGAATCAGAAAGTTGAACCCCGAAATCCACCATCTTTTTGCTCAGGGAATCAGGTTGAGATGCCGGCGTGTTGAGTTTAAACAAGATCTACTTTCAGTGTCGGATTTTACTCTGCAGCTTATATACTGTATCTATCCATGGCTATCCACTTTTTGGAGATTTGGAGAGTCAGAATTCCGTAAACTTCTTATGTTGTGCCCTTCCTTTTGGCATTTAAAATATGCAAGCCATGAACGTTAGTGATTGTGATCAAAGCTCATAGGGCCTACAGGCCTACATGGCATCACGCCATAGGCTCGACCACTGGGATTGATCCTTCGCCATGCGCCATGCCGAGGGCTTACCCTTTCACTTTCAGAGAGTCCATCAACATGGGCAAGTCCCCCCTCTCAAAGGAGCCATGTAGATATGCCAGGGGGAGGCTCACGACATACCGCTGCCAGCGCTGAACCAAGAGGTCTCATGTTCCTCATAATTGCAGTAGACACTCAACCTCCCTTTTGACAAATAGTGATGACAATCTCCATCATGCATGTCTGTTTCAATTTGGTCCAGAGGCACAATAGAGGATATGGATTTGATACAACGGAATTGTGTAAAAAACAGTGGGGGCCTTGACTTTGTCTCAAATTTTGGGGGCATGGTCGTGCGAAGTACGATCCAAACATATCCAAAGATACCACATCTGTAGGTGTTGATGACTTGTTTACAATATCATGTCGTCTAAAAACCAATGGCCTTCCCAGCCATGACTACCCCAGCCATGGGCGAAAATAGCGATGGTTCCAGGAGGAGATCACAGCAACCATTGAGAAGTTGAAAAAGCATTGGCTTGGTAGTGACTATGAGCCTTGGAGATCTTCTCATTGGATTGGTTGGGAAAAAATCACGGGAAACACCCATATTTTTCATGGTAAAAACCATGGGGTTTCTGGATGTTTCAGGTCGAGTTTCCCTTAAACCTATGATCTTCGTGAGGTCTTTGTGGTGGGATCCAATCAGCGACGAATAACGGGGGCTTTGAATTCCAGGTGTTTGAGTAGTGCACCACGGGTATAATAAAATGCATTAAAATGCAGTTTCCGGACATAGCCAAGCTTGTTTGGGTTAAGTTTGGGTGTGTCTCGAAATGTGGGTGTAGAATATTGTAGGAACCAACATCTGGCAATTTGATAGGGAACATGATGATACCCTCTGGCTATATATTCAACATTTCATATCGAAAATGACCTAACATGACCTAACATTTTTTCCATTCATAAATTTATGTTTAACCCATTTACTCACGTGGTATATTGTGGTGATTTCTCCGTCAGCTATGTCAGCTATCGGGGCTCCATGGGGCTCCAAGTTCCCAGGTTTGAGACACGGACCACTTAAGGACCAGCTACTCCGTAGCCGTAGCTTCACCTGCTCCACATGTGTGTAAGTATACAAGCAACGAAGTGGTGTGCCATGTGATATATGATACTGATATATATATATATATAACATGATATGTATAGTTGGGTGATGATTTTGTTCATGAATATGTATATATAGATATAGATATAGTTTAGCCGTTGTTTAGTTTAATGTTGGGCTCTGATTAGTGTGGCCCCCCTCAACAATTTTGGGCTACTCAGTAACTCCGCATTTTCTGTGCCCCCCCTCAACAATTTTTAGGATAGTCAACTTAAGTAAGGATTTCAATTGACATCAATCAATCTACTGTCAATTGATTTTCCTTTAAACCTCAAAGAAATCAATTGATAAGAAAGGATTTCAATTGATTTTCCTTTTAAACTTCAAAAAATATATTGATAAGAAAGGCTTTCAATTGAAATCTATCTACGTTGAATCGCTTTTCCTTTTACAGTAAACTTCAAAACATATATTGATAAGAAAGGATCTTAATTAATTGAAATCAATTTGCTTTCAATTCATTTGAATCTACTTTCAATTGATTTTCCTTTTCAACCTCAAAGGAATCTATTGATAAGAAAGGATATCAATTGAAATCAATTTACTTTCAATTCATTTGAATCTACTTTTCATTGATTTTCCTTTTAAACCTCAAAGAAATCTATTGATAAGAAAGTATTTCAATTGAAACCAATTTACTTTTAATTCAAGTGAATCTACTTTCAACTGATTTTCCTTTTAAATCCCAAAAAAGCATTGCCCAAAAGTTTTTGTGCACAATAGGATGCCGTCCAAACAATTACATTATTGAGGATCTGGGTCACGCATGGGGTACCCCCTTGAAAAATTGTTTGGGT